>VWZF01007235.1:96738-116622 GCA_013396755.1 Sclerurus mexicanus
GGGTGTTGTTGGTTTGTGGGTTTTTTTTTCCCGATTAGAATAGAACTTATGCAAATCACAGACGGGTTTATTTTTAGCCTGCTTTCCATAGGAAGCAAGACATGCAATTACACTCTGCATAATTTCTAGGCCCACTAACCTATTTCAGTCTGGAGCTTGGCAGAGCAGAAGCCTGACAGAGACGCTCCGCTGACAGAGATGCTGGATGGCTCTTCTGGACCAGACAACCCTCCTGGGTGACCATCCAACATGGCAAACAGACCATGTTCCCAGCAGAGGTGTCCTCCAGCTGCATTTCCGAGCGGTAGTTGGACCCATAAACCAATTCATACAACAGCAAATTGGGCTCTCAAACACCATCCTAAAAGCTTTTCAGTGCTTTCAGCTCTTGTAAGAGAGTGGTTCATTCCCATAGAGAAATGTCACCCAAGGGCTTTCTGGGCACAGAGCTCTGCTGAGCTCCTCACCCCCCTGTTACTGCAGGACCCCCGAGCACACGGGTAAAGCAGCAATTCCTGCTCCAACAAACACGAGTCATTATGCAGCTTTTAAGAAGGAATCAGAGCTTCCCCAACCGGCTTTTCCAGGAGCTGGGGAAATCCCAGCAGCGGCAGGGGTGGGATGCAGCATTCCCCATGGAGAGCCGGTGCTTTTGCAGGGAGAGGCAGCTCGGCAGTAAATCCACAGGGCAGATCCTTGGCACCCAAGGACTCCCAGGAACCTGGAAACACCGATACCCGCGTGCCAGCTCAGCACTCCTCTGATCAAACCCACCGTGCCATTGATCAGAGGCATCTCAGCTGAATTGGCAAACACTCCCCCTGCACAATGTGGACGCTCAGCGAAATCAATCCCTGCAGCTCCAGATGTGCCCCGGCCGTGACTGACACAGGGTTCTCTCACTGATCCCCTCTTTGCACAAGCACAGCTGGAAGGAAACAGGTTCACGTTCCCCGGATTTTTCAGTGTATTCCTCAGCAAAACCAAGCTTGGTGTAGAGAAGGATCAATGCTGATATTTTCAGTGCCGGGACAAACACCACTGCAACTCGTGGACTGCCTGGGTCACGCTGTTGTAAAAAGATATGAAAAATCCTTTGGCTCAAGACACAAGCATTTAGTACGCACTGTGGTTAACTTACACCCTTGCAGAACTTATATTATTTAAAATGTTCCCACTGCAGCTTTACAGTGAGCGTATGCAACTCAGTGTTACTACACTGCCAGCTGAAATATGAGAAAACAGCTCAAGACCAACCAACACTGTTCAAAATACTGCTACAATCTTCCAGTTGAGACAATGCAGCAACTCTCTTTCACCTGTGCGATGTCAGTCAAGTGTGTTTTCCACCCTTTACTTGGCACTACATTTATATGTGAAAAGTACCAACAAAAAAGAGCCAGGAGACTCATCCTGGGGGGTCAGGACCAGCAAAGCACATCCAGGGACATGAGGAAGGCCCTGCCTTGCTCTGTCACATCCGTGAATCTCACTGGTGTCACTGAATGAACTCCGATTCCATCACAACTCAATTCTGCAGGGAAGCTTCTGTTTATGGTCTTCGCAGCGCACTGCTGAAGTAATCAAGTAAGAGAAGACCATTTCCCCATGTCTTAAGTTAATCATCGTGTAATATTAAAAATGAAAGGAATTTCTCTTTCCGCTTGCACAGCATATCCTGTTATTTCATCACTACTCATTTAATAAGATTTATTTTCAGTTATGGCACCCAGGATTTTCAATTAGCTATGAAATAGTGCTTTCTCCGAGCAGCGCACGTGTGAGGAGCTGGATGCCAGCAGAGAGGAACTGCTCAGCCTTTGGGATCCAGCTGCTTTCTAGTGAAGTACAAGCAGGAGCTGGGCTTGCCCAGGCAGTGCTGGCACATCCCACCCCAGCTCTTCCCTGCAGGAACCCAGGGCAGAGCAGCCAACCTGGCACAGCAGCATCGGCGGTGCCAAGTGACGAGCTCCAAACACGTCCTGGGAGAGGTGCAAGTCATGCCACGGAGCCACAGCTCACGCACACAGCTGGCAGAGGTGCTCCCCTCCACTGCTTGGCACAGCAATTGGAATTTCTAGCAAGCTCAGAGGCTGAGAGAATCCTCCTCGTTCCCGAGGCGGCGTTTCACCTGAAAATCCACGCAGCTTCCCATCACCAACCTGCAGGAAAACCTGCCTGGAACCACCCCTATCACCTGAGTAGCTCCCGTGGCACTGGGCAACCTTCAGGGTCCCTCCAACCCAAACTGTTCTATGAATCTAAATGCTCATTCTGTATTTTGTAAACACACCTTTGATGAGGTAAACCCCCTTATATCCACGTGCTAAACATGAGTGCTCACACTTTACAGGATTTCTCCAAATTTCCTCTTCAAACACGTATTACCTGTGATGAGTAACCGGGCAGAGAAGCACAGCTGTGCTGTTTTGGGGGACAGCAGGGGCACAAAAGCCTTTGAAAGGGGTACAAAGGGAAGGACAACTGTGTTCACAGCCCAGCATACACTCATTTATTTCTCTGAAGAGAAAATAAAAAAAGCACTGCAGAAGAGAATTATTCTAGAGGGCAGGCAGGTAACTGCAGCCTCAGCTCGAAATTATATAGCCAGGAGGTCAGAACGATCTTTATCTTCCTCCTTTGTACTCACTCACCCATGGCTACAACAATGGCAATGCCACTGCAGGAACACAGTTAACTTTAAAAGGTAAAGGTTAATTTTACATAGCTGCATGTCTTTTTTTCCCTGTCAATACCTACTGGCCAAACACCTCCATGTAACAGCAGGTAGAAACCCCACAGCACTAATGGTTATTTTGATTTATTGGCAAGTTTAGGTTCAGACATCTACAGTGCAGCTTTCCTGTCATTTAAATCGTGCTGCACCCCATGCTTAGAAAACAGAAATGTTATATTTTACAACTAAAGGGTTAAGGACTTCCAAATTCAGCTCAACTGACCTTGGTGTGACTTACCACAACACAGTCAGCTCTTCAGCAACACAGATGGTTGAACTGATGCTGCCAATGTTTTAAGCTCAGAAAATGCTTCTTTTTCTTCCCCCTCCTAAATTATTATTATTATTTCCCCATGCTGTGTTTACTGTTTTACATATATACTCTGCCTGCCAAGGAATTGTTAACTAATCACCATGAGATTCATTTTGTTAGCACACAGCTGGGTACTTGGTCATGCAACATCTGCTTCTCTGCATTTCTTCTTTTTCTTATCTCTCAGTAGTTCGTAAGAAAAGTGTCTCAATGGAGCATGTCAGGCAGTATGTGGAAAAAGAAGCTGGTAACTAATAGCCATTAAAACATAAACCTTCAGATTAATTATGGACTCACAGAATCACAGAAATACCCTGAGCTGGAAAGGACCCACAAGGATCATGAAGTTCCAAGTCCTGGCCCTGCAAAGGTCAACCCCAAAATCCCACCATGTGCCTGAGAGTATGTCTCTTAGAGGATGGAAAGCCCACCTCCAGCAGACATGAGACAGGTAAGAGACTTTCCCACGTCCTCATCATAAGCTTCTATCAAATATTACTGCAACTTAGAAGGAGAATATAAGAGAGATCAGGAATAATATGATCTTCTCCTAAGATGCTTCTGCAATAAAGTGCTCACAACATCAGCATTTGAGAGACTGGCAGATTAAAAAAGGGCAAATAACCTATTCATTCAAAGGATAAATCTGGTTTTCATAACCAGAAGGTACCGAACATTAAAGAAAACTTGCCCTTTCGTTGTCCCCTACCTGAACTTCCAAGCACAGACCCCAGGTCAGTTCTGCAGCAGGCTCAGTTGGGGCTGGCCTGTGTATTTGCTCACCTATGGAGAGGTCATTCCACCTGGGGAACACCACAGCTCTACTACCCATTATTCTTCACTTCAGAACAAACTTCTCCCACTACTCCATACCATAAACTAGACAAAGCAGAGACAAAAAGCATTGAGAGCGACTCTGGTTTAACTCCGCAATTTCCAGCATAAAAACAAGTCTCTGGGAGCCACGTTTAAAATCCTTAAACCACCTGACTTTAGCGAGCCCTGAAGGGCTGTGGCTGCAGCCAGGCACAAATGGCACAATCACTCATGGCCAGCTTCCAAGCCACCCACTCTCCCTTCTCCCAGTCCAATTAATGACCACAAAACAAACACATCAGCAGCGAGCAAGAAGCAAAGTCTAGAGACCAGGGCAGCAAACAACTGCTCCCCAGCAGGTGCCTGTGACAACTGTCTGGCTGAGAAGCTATTAAATTCACTGAGTAACTCGCTCCAGTTGCTTTCAGTTTCAGTTAAGGTTGCCCAGGGAAGTGTTGGACTCATCAGCCCTGGAAGAGCCCAAAAATATGCAGACATGGCACTTGAGGACACGGTTTAGTGGGGAACACAGTGGTGGGTTGATGGTTTGACTTGATCTTACAGCTCTTTTCCAGCCTTAACAATTTCATGATTCTGTAACGATGTTCGCCCCTATAATTTCAGCACGAGGTGGATGTTGAAAGCAAAATAATAACGTTGTAGAGGCTGAGACAGAAAGGGTCCTCAGTTACAACAATAGAAGTTTCTCTGCTCTCGGAGCTCTCAGATTCCGCTCGAGAAGCTGCCAGTCAGCGTCTTCATGCTGTCTCCAAAGGCTGGAGTCATTTATATCTGCTTAAAGAGCTCACTAAATTCAAGGCTGACACAGAAATGGAATTCTCTTAAGAAAGCACTTCAAATAAAGAGACAGCTTTGAAGGCAAAGCCAAATGTAATTTCTGTTCTCGAGTCACAATCAACCAGAAGGCGGCTCTGGATGGATGTACACCCCAAGAGGAAAACCCAAAGTGACAGCACGGAGTTTGTTCCTGCATTTATTGCGTCATTCCTGTTCTGTCATCCCTGTCTGACAGGGGAAGTTCTGCAGTAACCTCCCTGAAATGCTTTGCTGTCACCAGAGCACAGAGCAGATGCTTGTTACCCACAGTAGATGGGTCTGATTAAACTCTTCTCCTCACGTCCAGGATCAGAGTTAAGGTAAGAGAAGGAAGGAGTTTTCCAAGGTTTGTTTGAATACAAGTATATGATAGGTATCATTTTAGCAATGTAATAAAACAGACAGCCAGGTGATGACAAACCACCCTGCACCTCCAAGCCTAGGAATTACATGGAGCTAATCTGACAGCAGGTGCCTGTCCTAACCATGTTCACCAGCTCACAAAACTGTGATTGCAATGTAGTCAAGATCCTTCCCAGTTCCACTTGTCACACAGAGTCAGAATCAGGCAGCAATTACATGGAGAGCACTTGATTGTTACTAAACAAATCCATTTAAAGTCCCAAATTCACTGTTCAGTCCCCACTGGCAGGTCTGCAGCAGCAGCAAAGGGAAGGAACCGGACTTCTTGCTGTTCAAATAAATCACGGGGTGGAACAGATTAGCTTGTCTTTACCTGCCAGTTTAAATTCTTATTAAGAGACTACCAGGGCTTTCCTGAAGGCACCGTCAGAGCAAGCAGGTGAAGCCGAGGCTGGGCTGTGTGTGCAGCACATCCACACCTGCCCAGCCCCGTGCACACCTGGAGGGTCTGCAGAGGGGCAGCCGCGTCACTTGGGACTCCAAGAAACGCCACTGCAAGTCCAGCACGCGGGTTAGGAACAGTCTTTGCACAGCACAATTGCAAATACCCTCTGCTTCTCAACCCCTCGAGCAGCAGCTCTGAGGTCCAGCCAAGCCTACAGGCACCGCTCGAACTTCCTGTGTTTGAATCGGATGCATATTGTTACTTCAAAAAGCAGATTTTATTTTTATCTCCACTTATCTGTGAAATATCAGAAAAGCCCTCGCATTTTGCATTTCAGACTTACGCTGCCAGGTAACAAAGAATGCTAAATCCTTCCAGACCACTGCAAGTCTGAAGACAGCACCCAGTTTTCGTGTCCCAGTTTCAAATTCTTTAAGTAGCATAGAAAGTTCTGTCAAAGAACTGGGGTTTTGTTTGAAAATTGTTTTTCTTTGCCATTTCCTTAACACCCAACATCTCTGCAGCCACACACCAGGAAGAGCAGCAGCTCTCTAAAGAATACAGTTCAACAGAAAAAAGAAAATCCGATGTATTTGCCAAGAGGCAATAAATAAGGATTTCAGGACAACAAATTTTATGCTGCCCGAAGGTGATTCAACAAAGCAGAAAGTGATTTAAGTCCTTTCTCTCTTTGCTGCCGCTCACCCACAATAAGAAAGAAGAGCTCACAGAAAGACCTTCCTCATCTAAAAGCCCTTTTACTATTCCTACAGCATGACACTTCACATTATGGATCGGAGTTTGATGCCTGAATGGAAGAATATCCTATTTTTAGTAGACTTTTCACTGAGGGAACAGTTGGCAGCTCTCAATAGCTTGGAACTTCCCTCTGGATGTACTACAGGCACTTGTGTACAAGTACACACTGATCAAAAGGTTAATGACGACCCCAAAGATCCCATCCTTGGGGCCACCACTGCCCTTGAAGGACTGGGGATGTCTGGGGAAAATAATTTCACTTTAAGCAGTGTCCAGCACCATCCACACTGCACTTTCCATGTTCCTTCCACGTCCCCTCCGTGTGCAAAGGCCGGGGCAAGTCAATAAGCTCCTGCTTCCTACCAGACACACCTGTTTCACCTCTTTTTGTTATGTAATTTGTGCTAAAATCAGACTGCTGCACGGCCAAAGTTTATTAAATCTATTATTATTAAATCACAGCACTGCACCAGTGTTCTCCAGCCTCCAGAGAGTTCCAGCCCTCAGTATTTGGGATAAAGAACTGCTGGAGTAACACAGATGCTTCCAGTGCTTTTTTAGGAGGCAACTGCCAGCTCTGCTGTCAGACAGCCTGAAATGAGGAGCTGTGCAAACCACTCACCTATGCTCACGTTTGTGCTAAGAATGTTGTTTCAACAATAAAAACACCCGTGATTTACAAATATTTCTAACTCAGGGTCCAAACCACAACTGGAGCTCAAGCAAACCGAGGGCACCCCCCAGGACTCAGTGACACCTGCTGATGGGGAGATGCCAAAGGCCACCCGAGCTGTGCCCTTGGGCCATCCCACCTGCTCTTGGACACTTTGAAGGAGTTAAGAGACATCCCTGGCCCACATAGTCTGAATTATTTTGTAGAACAGAAAGAAATAGCACCCAGTACAGCGTAAACAACAGTCACTCCACTGCATTTATTTGCTATTCTGACGAGCATTAAGCGCCCTGCCCTAATGAATTCCTTTAAGTACTAGGCAGCATCTCCTAATGAGCATTAATTAAACTTTTCCAGCATCTCTACCTTCACCAGAGAAAAGTAATTACTCACTGCTGTCCTACAGAGAGGGAAATAGAATCCACAGGATTAGGTTTTTTTAGACTGAGTAAGTAGGGCAGGGAGGAAAGCCTGCAATTTAGAGGCAAGTTGTGTAGCCCGTAATTCCACACGAGCAATACTTCAGGCCTTGGATAGAGTAAAACAGTTCTCCTGCTGCCTGCAAACCAACCACAAAATGGGGTTTAATAATAGCGCCAGGTCTGTCAAGGGCACGACTATTTGTCTTTTTCAAAATTCATAAGAGGACACAGCAGAAGCTGCTCCCTCAGCTGTTCTGCATGGTTTAACCCCCAGCAGCACACACCCACTGAGAAAAACCTTTTACTGATACATACGGCATGTTGATGCTCCTATAATAAACCATTTAACAAAGATATGAGCACGAGAGGCATGTGAAGATGTCAGATCTCAGGTCACAGAGTCATCACAGAATGGTTTGGGTTAGATAATGGATGACAACTTGTATTTATTAATACAAAACTGGTTTATACATCAGCGACGGACTCTCGGTATGAAACAGAACCACAGCAATGTCGTCAAACTTCCGTCGTGAGCATTTTCTGCATATGTCAAACACGAGTCACTAAAGTTCACATTCCAAACATCACCTTCCAGGGAAGAATTGTCAACTCAAAGGAAAGCCAAGGCAATACATATCTCAGAATATTCCTCGGCACTGGAACACCACACTCGGTGATTTGCTGGTACATCCCCTCGCTGGCACCCACCGTACCAAGTAGTTTGCACAAACAAGTTCTCCCTGCACCAAAGCATTTCCAACCTAATCTCACCGCAAAGAAGATTAGTGACATTACTGAGAGATAATAGTTGCAGCAACAGAGGCAAAAATACTTCCCTGGCACTTTTGGTCAGCTGATTTCTGAGGAATTCTTTAGACCAATAAAGGATGAAACAAGCCATTAAACATAATTCCCTGGGATTAATATAGGGCTCTGCCTCTCTTTTACATAACAGGATTCTGAAATTCCCCCCCCACCCCCAAGTACATGCATTAGGAGGAAATCATTTCTACAAACCTAAAACTTTAGGGCTTAGTTATTTCCTGATAGTTCTGTGGTTTTAGAGGAAATAAACTGGATGTTAATCCTCTTGCATTTAATGAGTAGTACCAGCACACCCTGCTGCTGTTTGTTGCAACAAGGTCATGGCAAACCAAGGCGAAGTTGTATATAGCGGCAACGAAACCTCAAAGAGGGGGAGTGCCTTAAGTGGTTTGGGTGTTACTGTTGTCTATTCAGGAAAAAACTGTGTCAAAATAGTTCTAAAATCCCCAGAATTGAAATCGCCGAAAAGTGTCACAGGTTTCTCACAGAGATGACAGCACAGGAGGGAAACTCCTAATCGGCAGGTTAACTTACAAATTGTTCAAATTATTTGCCAATGGGTTTACGCTTTGGTTTTTACTAATGTCAGAAATATATTAATAATGCCCACCAGAGCTGGTGGGCAAAACCAGCTGTGCAAACACCAGAAACAGGCCAGACAGAGCACAGAGCCCTCGCTTCTGCTTCACCTGTGTTTCTGCTGTCATCCTCCAAAACGTCTCGCAGGGAAAAGCAACACTTACCTGAAGACAGGCACTTCTGCTTTGTGTTTGGATTAGTTTTAGCCCAGACTCGCTAAGTTTTATGCTGAACACCCCTACCCTGCTACATGCTGCTTGTTCAGACCCCAAAAGGCACACTCAAAACACTCTGCCCAAAGTTTGGCTAAACCAGAGCAACTATCAAGGAGATAAAATACTTTTAAAGAGGCTTCCTTTACTAAACTAGGCAGCAAACCACCCGGACATCTGAAGATTGTAACACAAAATCCCAGAACAGTTTGGGTGGGAAGGGACCTTAAAGCTCATCTCCAGGGACACCTCCCACTAGCCCAGGTTGCCCAAATACATATTAATTTTGTTACCTTTAAGATAAATTCCTTAAAGTCATCACACAAACAAAGGCTTTGCCTATTTTTTTATAGCTTTTACTACCAGTCTTAACCCCCACAGGAATTTCATTTTGATGACACATTTAAGAAGACCAAGTGGGTTTAAAACAGGTTTTGGCTACGCAAAACTTGGTGACACCTAAAAATGGAGACAAACAAGTTGAAAGCTACTGCTCCAGAGGAAAACCCACTTTCTACCCTAACTGTATTTGCACTAACAACTTAATTTGATAAACTACACCACTGTATCAAACAGTAATCAAGCAGCCACTTCAGATGGAATTTTTTCTCTCATCTGTTCTTTCATCAACATGAAAGTGGATTTCATTTTAGCATATTTCTTCCAGCTGATCACAACACTGGTGTTTATGCCACTGTGCCCTGCTCCCACCTTGGCTGGGGGACCTGCCAAGAGGACTCTCCACTGGCATTCCAGATCCATCAGCATTCCATTTTGGCACCGAGGTGACACCGACAGCTGGTTCTTACCCTGCAGGACCACGACACAGAATTCCCACATGGCAGCTCAGCACCCACCCTGCCCACCCAGCCACAAGCTGCAGAAACACACTGTGAGACCCTGGGCAACCCAAGGGGGGATCCAAAAAGACATCCTGGAGAGGATTCCAGCCGGGCACTGCAGAAGAAACCATCCACCACAGACTCCCAGAGGCAAAGCCTGAGCTTGGCCATGGTCATTCCCCTCACCAGCACATCCCACTGTGCCCACAAGAGCGAGGGACCCTTCCAAAGGGCAAACAGATGGATCCTGGCAAAACAATTCCCAAATTGCATGCCGGGCCCTCTCCTGCATGCTAAACCAGTCCCTCTCCCAAGGGCCACGATTTGAATCCCAAAACACAATAGCCAACACTGAATTGCTCTCAAAACCCAACTGCGAAGCGATCCGAGTCCAAGCGAAATGAATTTCTCCCCAAACCCTTTATCAACAGAAACCTTTGGCAAAGGCAGCGGGGGCACTAAATACATTCCTTTATGTTCTCTGCATTCCAAGTGTGATATACAGCCCAAACCACCAAGCATCCATGGTTGTTTTCCAGAGCAGTTCCTGGCAGATGAGTGCACAGATCTCCCAACTCGTACTTTTAAAATTCAAAGTGGCCTTTGGTGTTCTTCCCAGCTCAGAGGTACTGGCTGGCACTTCATACCCCCAGCTGATTGCCAGGATGTAAAAAGCAACTGGGACATACAAACCACTCATTTTTATTTCTAAGACATGAGATCTTTATTCATATTTGCACCACAAAGAAGTGAAATGCCTAATGGCCAGGCCTTTAGTGCAGTGAGCGAGGAAGGAGCTGCTTCTTTCTTCCAAATGACTACAATGTTTAGTCTGTGATGCGCCTTGAGGTGAAGTCTTCTGGAAAGTGTTTTTATGTAAACCTGTACTGGCCTGTATTCAGCTACTGAGTGTTGTAAATCAGCAAGCCAAGGATGCAGGATGGAGTAAACATTACCCTGATTCCCAGGACAAGCTTGTCCTCACACCCTCTCTCAGAGTGCCACACTCCTCAGCCCCAAACAGAAACACAAGTCTGCATTTACAGGCCAGCAAAGGATGGGAGGACTGGAAGTGTTCAAAGACATCTTGGATGGGGCTTGGAGCAACCCAGGCTCATGGAGCCCACGGCAAAGGGTGGGATAAGATGAGCTGGAAGGTCCCTTCCAAGCCAAACCATCCAGTGGGGTTCTATGCTTGCCATGTTTCAGCTTCACCCCAAAAGCCCAGGACACGTTACCACCTCAAGCTGGGCACACCTGGAAGGGAGGGACTTCACTCTGGCAGAGGTGTCTGTAGATGCAGGGCTTCCGCCAGCTCAAACATAAAGCTATAAATAACACCCAGCACATCAGGGAAGCATTCCCACATCTCCAGTTCCAAGGTACACTGGGACCAAACTGGAAAAGCCCTGAACATCTGTGCCTTCCCACACATGGTTATTAATTAGCAGGTACAAGGCACCAGAATAGCAAGTGCTACAAGGCAAAGTTCAAACAATGACTGACCCCTGTGAACCCGACTCCGGCACGTCACACGCCTGAGGATGTTTCCTGCTATCAGGAACTGCCTGCTGTGGGTTATGGTCTGGCATTTGTGCTGTGAGAGAAGAGCAACAAACTCCTAATCCTGCCCTTTTGTGCTCTTACTGCCACTAAGTTCCTTTGTGTTGGAATTCCACCTTTCTCTGTCGCACACACAAGAGCTTTTCCAGGCTGGTGATCCCTTTCTACGTATCCCCTCTAATTCTGTCTCTCTGACATAAAGGCAACAGTCTTCCTCGGAGTACTCTCCCACATTCCCACTGGATCTGACACCTGTGCCACAGCAGAGACACAGCGATGGTCCCAGCTTCTTCCCACCTGTGCCAGAGCCAGCCCTGGGTAGTCCCAGCTTTGTACCACAACTGTGGCTGCAGTCAGATTTTGGGTTAGGCTCTCACATCAGGGCAAACCAGCCTGGATTTCATGTTTCACTAGTTGCAAATGCAGAGGGTGTTAGAGGAGGAGACTTCAGTAACAGATAATTCACACAATCACATTAACCCTGTTGATTGTCTTTACCACCTTTTCGAAAGAATACTTCATTACCATGCAGATGGAAAACGCATTTCCAGACTCCAAAACCCAGGATACTTCTGATGTTTATAGAGCACCCCCAATCCATATTCATCAGACACCAGCTGCCAGGCTGATTGTATTTATTACCAACGTCAGTAATGAAACAGCAATGAAGTAGAACAAAATAAGAGCCACTATTCAAGTGTGCCACGATCTGATAGAGCTACAATTCAAGTTTTACTTCTTTTACACAGGTAACTCAAGAGACATGGCAATTCAGAGCTTAGATGATTTAACTTTTTAACTGTGTCTCAGGAAAATTATTTACAATGGATGAAGCTTTACAAACTATTCGGGAAGTGAGGTGTGACACGGGATGGATAGTAAACACACTAGTGATTTTCAATTTGAGAAGTTACATTCAACTGAGAGCAATCACCAATTCATAAAAAATTACAGGTTTGAGAATCATACATATTGAATAGTAGCTTTAAGCAAGCTTTTTTAAACGTAGCTCTGAGAACACACTTTAAAAGCTCACTGTCAGAGAAAGCCCTGAGTTATAACTAACAACCTGGGTGTGCTTTGGAAATGAAATCACACTTCCTCACAAAGCCATCACTTTAACAGGCTGTATTTCCATATGCCAATAAAAGCACAGTGACATAAGCCTGAACAAAAGACTGCAGTGATTGTTTCATACTGAAAGCTGCACCTGAGGAGCTCACAGGACACGGACTGTGTGCCACCACCTCAACCAGCAGCACCGGGACAGCTTTACACAGCTTTTACACCAGCAGTTCCAACTCCCTTTACTCCACGAGTGCCTCTGCAGTCTCCTTGACAAACGCCCTTCCTAGGATGATGCTCCCCTTTTCACCTTAAATACACGGTCTTGCTTTTAAAACTGATCAGCTTGGGATCCAGCCCATCATATCCAACTGCTGCTGGAACGCCACCTGGGAGCTGCTCCCGTTCCCATCGTGACCCACTCAGGGCCCAACAAGGATTAATTTAACACAAATTCAAACATCAATTAACGACACAGACTGTGAATTTCTTAGATTTCTGGTGATGACACAACAGCTCTACCCAACTCTGCAATCTCTCCACTGCATTTTCCCCTGTTCTGTTCAGAACAAAACACAGGATTTACTCCCAAATACAAAGAGCTCATATTTTTCTTGATTCAAATCTAGTACTCTCAGGAATACTACTGCTTTGAAAAAGAAAATTGCTCTTGTTCAGGGAACAAGAAGTGATTTAACTAACGGCCCATGAACACGACAAGATATTTCTTAAAAGGAAGCATCATGAATTAAAAACAAGAACCAGAAGAATGAATTCAAAGACCTTAAAAGAGAGCAACAATGCAAACTACAGTAATTTTTTCAGCTGTCGATTTGAATGCACAATCCTTGTCATATTTTAAGTTGTTTTCTTTTAAATTATCAGCTGAAAAGTATTTTGAAGCAGATGCTTCAATAACCAAGAAGCGCAGTACACAGCAAGTTATATGAGCACAGCTTGTTTACTTCAGAAGTTCCCAAAAAGACAGTTTAAAGTGTCTTTCTTTTATCAAGGCAAAATGGAACTTCTTAAAAAAAATAAGGACATTGTATCTTCTGAGAGTGATAAAACCCAGCCATTCTCTACAACCAACTGGCATTTCATTAAAGCCAGCCAGGAACTGAAGAGCCATATTCAGACAAAAATTATGAAGATGAAATCTGCTGTTGAAATCATGATTCCTAATAAAGGTTCATCTTTATTTCATTCTTGGCTTCTTCATTCACAGAGCAGAGAAAGTCTCCTGCCATCCTAGAGTACATTTTAAGTATTTTAAATAAGTTCTCTCCTGACGTGGAATCCTAAGGTTGGGGTTTGCTAAAAACCCAACATATATGGAAGAATTTAAATCAAATTAAATCTACCTGAACAAGAAAATCTCCTTCCAGGAACAACTGGAATAAAAGTGTTTGTTGAGTCTAAGTAAAAACCCCTAAAGGGGGGGACATGGAGGAGGTGGATTTGGAGAAGAATACCAACAGCACCACCTGCTCTGCCATCAGCTCCAGGTAAACGCCTCACTCTGCACTATCCCACAGGGCGTCTCCTGAGAGACATCCAGGAATGGCACAGGGAAGAGAATGGCTCTCCTGAAGGGAACAGAAAAGTACAAATTAGTCACAGGAGCCACATGGGGCCTCGTTATCATCTGCAACGAACGCGGCAAGAAAGAACAGAATCATTAGAAGGAGTTTATGGTGTGATCATTAACACAGAAGTCATCACAGTGAAATCCAAACAAAGCAGCGTGTGGAAGGGAAAGGCAGGAAGGTCTATGCCAGGAGCAATATGTTTATATAAAGAGGAGTATGAGAAGCAAGACTTTAAATTACATGCACACCCTGATAAGTAGTGGTATTTTAGGGCTTGATAGTCCTCTGCATCCACACGTCTGAGATCCCAGCTTTCTGGGCGAGGCAGCTCTCAAACAGAGAGCACAGCTTTAGAGAGACACCAGCCTCCAGCAGCACTTCCCCTTCAGTCTCCTCTTCCAAGACAGCACATTTGTCTTCTGCCCCCTTTCATGGATACCCTGCACATTCGTTACAGCAGCCCTGGATGCTCTGGGTTTTTCTTAGCGTGTTGAAACGATCCAAACTTTCCTTTTTGGTACGGAATGGGTCGGTTCCCCTTGAACTCTCAAGGAGGGAAGGCAGCACCCAGCAGCCCCCACCCGACACCCACCGAGGGCTCCTCAGATTTCCCGAGTAACACGTTCCTCTGCTCCATCATCCCGGGCTGGCCTGCTGCCAGCTTCCACAGCAACGCAGAATTAGGGTAATGCCTTTCCTCAGAGAGGCAAAATTATCCTTGTGCGTGCACTCGGAGCTCTGTTTTAACACGGCACATTTAGAATTCATCCGATTTTGTGAAAAGAGCCCGGGAGTGCGGCGCTGCCTTAATTGCCAAACATGCAAATGTTTACCCCCGCACGGAGGCTTTGTACCTACCTCAAGCACAAGAAGAAATGTAAATGAAGCTCAGCTACTCAGCTTCGAGTGTTGTGTCTCGAGTGCTGAATCCCGATCTGAGTCACTGCATTTGTCAGCACCGTTCTCATTCATTCTGCTCCAGAAAGGGGACCCCCCAAGCACGAGCGGTAACATTCCCATTAACTCCTGTCAGCAGCAGAGGCATCAGGGATCGAACACGGTCACGTGAGAAAATGCATCCAGCAATAAGTTGTCTTGTAAGCTTGTATTAGATTTTGATCAGGAAGATAAGGCCTCGCTGGCTTGCAGCTCCTCGAGTCCCGGGAGCATCACATGATGCAGTCAAAGTCAGACTCACGAAGAATCAGCTTCATACCCACTACATCCACCTGTCAATCCCCCCACCCTCTGCACTAACGCACCCTAAGTCAAATAAAGCAATAAATCTGAGGCATTCGGAGAGGAAACGTCAGGAAGCCACAGACAACAGCTGAGCGCACGCACACAGCAACAACACACGTCACCTTTGGGCTGGGCTGCGCTGGATCCACCATAAACCACACGAAGGGCTGAAAAAAGATCCCACCAGTTCTGTGACACGGCCTGGGATGTCCTAAACACGTCCCACTGGGAAAAAACCATCATGGCACAAACTGACACTTACACAGGCCAGGCAATCCCGACTGGAGATAGGGAATAAATGCCCCGGCTGGAAGAAGAGCTCCAGCCATGAGTGTGAACGTCAGCTGTGAAGCCAAGCTACAGGAAATCAAGGTTTAACAGCTTCAAGAGCACTGAAAAGCCATTAGTCTGAAGAAGACTTTTCATCTTTTTAAATCTTGCTGTCTTTCTCTTTAAAGAGCAGCTTTGACACAATGGAGCCAAAGTGCATTCCCTCCATAACCAAGGGACCAGACTATGTGCTCTGGAAGCTTTTCTCAACTGGAAGAGCTACAAAACTCTGCCCGTTTCTTCCCAGATGCTAGTTAGAGTGGCCATGAAACCGTAATAATTGCCACAGAGTCACTGTATTCATCAAAGCTCCCTAGTTTGGAAGGAAAACACATTCCTTCCTACGTAGTAGTATCTGGCAACTCAGCCTGCAGAAAGAGGAACTTGTAGATATCAGGAATTTTTCTTACTTTGAGCCTGCAAACTAGTTTTGATGTATTTTGGCTACCATGCTGCTGTGAAGAAAGAAGACACTCAAAGTTGTAGTGATGAGTATTTTAGCAAACAGGCTTGCCTGCACATACACACATCTTTCTGCCTAATTCTGAATCATCATCATAAAATGGTTTGGGTTGAAAGGGACCTTAAATGCCATCTAGCCATGGATAGGGAGGTCACCCACTAGACCAGGTTGCTCAGGGCCCCTGAATGCCACATGAAACCACAGACTGCATGCAACCACAGAATCACAGAATGGTTTGAGATGGAAAGCACCTTAAAGCTCATCTTGTTCCACCCACTGCCATGGGCAGGGACACCTTCCACTAACCCAGGTTGCTCCACGTCCTGTCCAGCCTGGCCTTGTACACTTCCAGGGATGGGGCAGTCACAGCTTCTCTGGGCAATCAGAAAAGATTTTTTGCCTAATATCTGACCGAAATCTGCTCCTGTCCAGTTTGAATCCATTCCCCTTAGTCCCCCTTTTGCTTGTAAAAAGCCCCTCTTCATCTTCCTTGTAGCATTACCATCTTTCCCATACCTTCAGGTACTGAAAGTAGGTACCTTTAGAGGAGGAACTTAGCACTCAACTATGGATGTGACTAGAGCAAAAACGTTTTCCTTTTTGCTTAACAGAAACGGAGGAAGCTGCAGCAGCAGCCGGTTACAAGGCTAATGCCCTAATCCAAGGCACAGCAGACAGGGAAGGTCCTGGAGCACACGGCAGCCATCGTTGGGATGCATGCAAGCAGGCGATTAGCTGGAAACCAGCACTTCCCAAGCGTGCCTAAAATACAAATGGACTCATTACGCCCCTGGCCGCCTTCGTGCGCATCCATACTGATATCCCACGGCACAGCCAGCCCCGGCTCTCTGTAGGGCTGCTTCGCTCATCTGATCAAGATGATGATGAATTGCACATAAACAGGGGTATGGTTATCATCTCAACGATCATCTAGAATTTAAGTTTTATTTAGACAACCCAGATGCCAGCATCAGTTCAGGTGCGCTGGCAGAGAGCTCGAGACTGGCCTCCCACAGCGTGTAAATCCCTATTGATACCATATCCATGGATTTTCCAGCTATGCCACACACACCTGGGGCCACCCTCACCTGGGGACGCAGCTGTGGCACCAATGACACTCCTTCCCAGCCCCCACTGGTCTGATTCTCCCTCCTCTGCTAATAAAGAGAGAGCAAGAACGGGAAGGACAAATTTCTTCATCAACAAAATGGTCCATCGTTTGTGATGTGCAGTTAACAGATGGCGCTCAAATTAACATTCATATCCTTCAAGTGTCTTATCAAACAAGCCTAAACAGCATCTTGAAATTTCCATTTTAAATTTTCTATGAGCTTGCGAGAAGTATCACAGACAGATTTCACTGCTGTCAAGTAAAGCTGTTGCTGCCTTTAATGAAGGACTATATTATGTCTTGAATCAAAGCAGCCCAGCTCCTCCACGTGCTGCTCAAGGCCACGGGGTCACCTGGAAGATGGAGCCCAGCTCTTAAGCATCAAACTCACCCTTCTCTTTTAAGGAGGCAGCCCATGAGCATCAAGGCCTTATAAACACCCTAAAATTCAGGGACAAGGAGACAAATTCCTCACTGTCGACCCCTGACATTGGATGCCCCCAGACTTCTGCCCCAAGAGAACCAAACCTGGGGCAGAGCACTCCGTGTCTTCCAACATGATGAGGGAGAGCAGTTTTGACTGGGGAAAAAACATGAAATATGGGGAGCCTGAAGACCAGCAATGCAATTATGGGTCTTTGAGGATTCTAGCATATTACAATCTCACCAGTGACCACCAGTTCCCCAGCCTTTCCCCCTTCACCTCCACCACCCACATGACCCTGCACGTCTTCCCAGATGCCTCCCAAAGCCTGGAAGATCTGGATGGCTCTGGATCACAAAAAGAAGTCAAATTCAAAGTCACAGGTCTTCACAGAGAATGCCTTGTCAACAACTTTCCTAATTACATACACCCTGACTGGAAAACTGCCACTGAGCAGCTGTGGCAGGCTTGAAAAAACACAACCAAAACCAGTATGTTTTAAAATACTGTATTTAAGGACAGTGAGTCTAACACTGAAAATGACTACAAAAGTCATCTGATGTGGTAAATAAGCTTACAATATGTTCCAGTACGGGAAAAATCGCTGGATCTGACGAGTCAGATTGATGTGTTCTAAAATCAGCAGAAAAATGCTACTTTTCTTTTTACAGCTTACCTAGTGTTGGGTTTACAAGTTCGGGATGACTATGCTAAACAGCACAGGTCCTTACAAAACTCCAGCAGCAGTTTCCCTCTGCTGAGAAAACCATTCCTCTATTTGAGCCAGTTACTGACCCACAGGAGGATTCAGCTCTTATCTTTTGGCAGCTACGCTGCCACACCACTCTGGCTCAGCCAGAGCCTCTTCCGAGTCTGTGATATCTTGCTGAAAGTCTGCTTGAAAACCCACTACACCAAAATACTTGGATTAAACCAATGAGTGAAGTTTCAGAAATTACGAGTTTCTTCTGAAAAGCAGCCTAGTCTCCTCATTAGATGGTAGTGACTCCCATGCCCAAAGCTCTGCTTCTTATCCTGAGTTTTACCCAACCTGCTGGACTCACCAGCCAGTTCTGGTCATCCTCTGGACCCTCTTCCCCACTGGCACCACAACACCCACCTCCTACTCCTTCCACAACCTCCAGGATTTAAGGAACAGGCAGCACATTACTGCTACTACTTCATCTTTGGAACTCCTCATGAACATCATCCAGCTCTCACCATTTCCTACTATTAACGGCACCGATTTCTTCTAAATCTTTTCTGCCAGTTCGTACAGTTTGACATCTCTGCTGTGGAAATTCCCAGCACAGGAATATCCCTATCTCCCTCCGTAGTAAACACAAGAAATCCCTCTGAACTGTGGTTTCATCTTCCACAAGCTTTCTCTTTTTAAAAGAGATTATTATTTTCTATCTTAAACAATTTGTCCCTTTTTTTTTTCTTTTAAGCCTCTTATTTCACATCTAACTTGCAGCTGTTTGCTCTTTTCTATTTTCTGCATTTGGAGATCTCCATTTCTGGAAATCAAAACATCTTTCAAAACCTACCAGGTTTCTGTAATTGCTTTTAAGGTGTGTGTCTGTTTTGGTTATTTGCTTTGTTTTATTAATTCAGCAATTAAACCAGGACCAACAGCACAGTCTCTATATAGAAGATGACTTTTTGTTAGCGGCCAAATGAAGAAAATCCAATTTAAAAATACGTATTACCTGAAGTCAAACGGCACCCATGAAAAAAGGACAAGAAAGGTATACAGCATAAAAGCTTTATGAGAAATATCAGAGTCCAGTCGTGGAAATACTGATATCTGCTGAGATTCAGAGAGAAACAGTTTTCCCCAAGACAATTTCTCCTAAGGCATCAGGCTCACACCTGGAATACCTGCCCGGGAAAGGAGCAGGCACATCTGGAGCTCGCGAATCATCAGCTCGTGTGGCTGCAGGTGCCACTACTCAGCATTAATTTGACATTTGACAGGCACGTCGATAAAGACGACTTTACCACAACCATCTGATATCACCGGTTAATTAAAGAGCGCTCAAAATCAACGCGAATCTGTGTGAAAAAGAACACCCCGGAGCTCGCTCTCGGGTGCTTTTCCTTCGCCAAAACCCAGCCGGACAGAGCGATGGCACCGCGGTGCTGCATCCCTTCGAATGATTCCCCATTCCCCCACTCACCCCTGCGGGCGGACACCACGGGAAACAACTCCTGCTCCTGCGGGAGGGGGACAGGGATCCTCGGGGGGGACACGGGGGGATCACAAGG
>VWZF01007235.1:117883-168490 GCA_013396755.1 Sclerurus mexicanus
ACAACCCCCCAGCAGGCACCACAAGCCCCCGGTAGTGACCAGCCCCCCTCAGTAGCGAACAGGCCCCTTCATAGATGGCCACAACCCCTCAGGAGTGGCCACAATCCCTCAATAGTGACCAGGCCCCCTCAGTAGTGGCCACAACCCCCCAGGAGTGGCCACAATCCCTCAGTAGTGTCCAGGCCTCCTCAGTAGTGGCCACAAACCTTCAGTAGTGACCAGACCCCTTCATGGATGGCCACAACCCCTCAGGAGTGGCCTGGCAGGGATACCCCACCCTCAGAGCCACCGCACGGGCTGGGTGTAGCCCCTCTAGCCCAGGAAGAGCCCCGCAGTCAGGGCTGGTCCCGGCCGAAGTGTCCCCTCAGCCCTGGATCCCTCACCCAGGATCTCCCTTCACTCAGGGTCTCTCAACCAGGAGCTCCCCTTGGACAGGAGCTCCCCTCAGCCACTCCACTGGTATGTCCCAACATCAGCCCCGGTGCCCATCACGGTCCCTCACTGGGCGTGAGGTGGGGTGTGAGTGCTGAGGTGGGGTGTCCATGGCAAAGTGGGGTGTCCATTCTGAGGTGGGATGTCCCTTCTGAGGTGGGGTGTCCACGGCAAGGTGAGGTGTCCATGGCAAGGTGGGATGTCCATTCTAAAGTGGGGTGTCCATGGTAAGGTGGGGTGTCCATGGCAAGGTGGGATGTCCACGGCAAGGTGAGGTGTCCATGGCAAGGTGGGATGTCCATTCTGAGGAGGGGTGTCCATTGTAAGGTGGGGGGTCCATGGCAAGGTGGGATGTCCATTCTAAGGTGGGTTGTCCATTCTGAGTTGGGGTGTCCATGCCAAGGTGCAGTGTCCACGCTCCACTCTCCTTTTCGTACTCACACTTGGCCACTGTCCCTGGAACCAGCTGGTTCAGAGTCGCTCGAGCACCTCAGGCCAAAGCATTGCTCAGAACAGTGGGTACACATTAGGTACAACCACGAAGATACCTTTTCTCGACTGGAAAACACAAATCCTGTTTGTTTAGCTGTGTATCACAGATCGCAGTGCAGCAATTAGCTCCTGCCGGGTGTGATTACACACCAGGTACGCACCGTGCACATCCCGGTGCTCGGGAGCTCAGCTGCCAAACAAATGAAACACTAAAGACTACAGACCGCAGGAAAGTTCGTTCAGAATCAATGCCGCTGCCATAAAAGCTGGAAATTAATCCTTTGAAAGCTTTCTGGTTCAAATTGCAAATTTCGCTGCCCAGTCCCCAAATTGGTTTTCTCTTACGCAGAGGCTGAATTTCCACTGCAAATCTCTTGGAGGTGTATGTTGTTTTGGGAGCGTCTTGAAGGCTCCAGCTGTGCCTCGTGAGCTGAAGTCCTTCAGGAGCAGCAGGGCTGCAGTAAATCCCAGAGTCCTGAGAAGGTGTAGCCTTGCCATTGTTTGCAAATAAAGAGGAGTGACTTCGCGTAACTCAAATAGTTCTTTCCTCTCTGTAGGAGGAAGTGAAGGTACCTGCAGAGCCTAAAGAATGTTTGCTGAGTCGTAAAACAATGGGGTTTTGTTCCCATTGCTGTGTCCCTGCGTTCACCTCGCCTTGGACCACACGGTGAGTTAGAAGTATCAGATTTCAACCCCGAGCTTTGCAATGGTAAATAGCAGCAAATGAAAACGCCAAGAAACCTGCTAGTAACAGTCTGCAAGCTATTTTCCAATTCTCACAGATTCCTCTGCCTTAATGGCCTGTTAATCTATGACTGATATAGTAGCTATTACAACAAAAAAAAAAGCAAGAATGCTCCCAAAGAAGTCAGAACCCCAATCTTATCATAAAACCATGCTTGCTGAGGTAAAGCAATGTAATGCAGACTTGTCTGGGGACATTAACCAAATGCTCCTGATACATGTGAGGTGTAGTGCCTCCGGCATTAATGGAGTTGCAACAAGCACAGGTTCAGCTCATCGTGCTTGCTGCTATTTGAGGCACGTTGGGCCTCCTGCCAACAGGCGTGGAAAGAACTGCTGCAGATAAATTTTCTTTCACACTTGCAGAAGGGAAGCAAGAAGGCTGCAAGCTTTGTGGCGCTCACGATCTGGACATGAAAAGGGACACTGTCACATTATTTAAAGCCAGCCTTCAGTATTTCACACGGGAATTGTGACACCAGGCATGAGCTGTAGTTTATGAGCTGCTGACAGTGGCCTGTGCCTGATGATCCAGAGACGACACGCAGGCGTGTGTAGACAGTGTGGGCATCTCGAGGAGGAGATGAGTGTCCTTTTGGCTCCAGTGTGGGCAGTTTGTCCATCCCCCTAAGCAGAAGGCTTGTCCGCCCCTCATCTTAGGAAAAATGCTGCTCAGTCTTTTCACTGGCTGAGACTTCAAACCCTGGAGTGAAATCCCACTGCATTTACACACCTGAAATGGGGGACAGCTCCAGAAATGCTGAGCTTGACGTGACAGTTAATAACACTGGCAACAAAAGCAAGTCATGAAGCTGCTGTTCCTTCAGTCAAAGTCCTGCTGTCTTTAACAGTGTGCTTCAATATAAACTTAAAAGCCAGAAAAAGCTGCCTAATCCTTTGCAAATTTTATGATGCCAGTAAGGTGGGCAGGTTCATTGTACATCACATGAACCATAACCCTTTTCTGGAGCTGCACATTTACCTGCCAGTCTCATTGTATTCTGAGAGAGTAAATAGTGTTGTTGAATGTATTTATTCCCTCTGCACAACTTGCTAATCTTCCATCTCCTCTTCAGCACCTGGGGTGTGGATGCTCTGGCATCTACTGATCCAGGAGATGTGTGACACCAGTCAGACAGGGACCAAAGCCTGTGAGGGTCCTTGAGGCCCTGCCCAGGGATCCCTGGTGTCATCTCTGATGGGGGGGGACACTGCTGGAGGTCGGGGCAGCCCCTCCAGACACAGCACATCTCACCCTGGTGTCTTAGGACCTGCTGTATTGTTGTCCATGAACAAACTTTGGGACATGAACAAGCTCCTTGGGAACTGGCTGACAGTTTTAGTGCTCATTTATGCCACATGGCAACGAGTCCGTTCGTCCTGCTTTCCCTCCTCCCCCCGGATTACTCATCGCAGCTCCCAGACACGTGAAATGTCTGCACAGCCTCGCCACAATGCAGGGGAATGTGCTCTGCACCCCCACCAGCCCCAGCCTGCTGAGGGCTCAGGGATCCTTTGTTTGCTGAGCACTGGTGGTTGAAATCTCAGCGAGCTACAAGCGGCCATCAAAGAGATGTCAGAGCTCCAGCATCTCCAGTTCATCGTCACCTGTCACCCCATGGCAGCTGCCACCCCGTGCTGCTGTTGGCAGCACACGTACAGTGCCACTGGAGGAGGGCGCTGAGCTCTGCCACATCACAACAAACTGCTTCAAGGCAGCACAACTTCTTGGTAGGCAGGGAAGCAAAGTTTGTTTATCACAGCACCAAAGTTCAAAGGCAATCAAAACAGCAAAAACATGTCAAACTGCTGTTTAATTAGAGCGTGAAGACACACTTTCTCGGAGAGGGTAGAAAAGGAATTGCGGCGTCACGTTTGCACTCCTCTGAAGTCCTGCTCCTCATGCCCAACACTTGCCATGCAAATATCCGTGCAGGTCAGCAGTCCTTGTGCTTACAGGGAAGAGACTCTCACAGAGGTAAAATACTCCCACAACACACACACACACACACACACAAAATTAGAACAACTCCATCCTCAGCAAGGGTGACATGAAAGCAGGTTGCACCAGCACACAGCAGTGTGCAGGCATTTGCATGTGCAGATGCGTGTTATTTACTCTCTCTCTGGTGACTGGACACACGGGAGCTCCAATTGTCTCACAACACCGCTACCTGAGCACAACACTGCTACAGCTTTGGGGAGAGCCAGTGGTGATGGTTGACTGCACTGCATTAACTGCAAACAAAAATAGTTGCCGGGGAGGAGAAGTGGGCACAGTGTTCCTCCCTAACAGAGCACTCGTCTCAAACACGGGGTAACAAATTATTCAGGAAGCTCTGTGCCTTTGAGGAAACACAAACAAGTCACGGCTGGATAAGAGTGGTTCAAAGCCAGGCACTTGCTGTTCTGTGGACAGACATATCCAGGACTGCTTACTTGAAAACTGTGTGACCCTAAGATACATTTGTCTGAAGGCAAGCTTTCCAACATGTCAAAAATTAACTTGAACAGGAGCAAAAGCTGCCATGGAAGCAGATCTTAGCAGGGAATTTTGTAAAGCTTAGAGAATAAACCCAAGCCTTAATAGAGATTTGTCACCCCGGGCTGACTAATCCCTGGTGTCTGGGCTCCTCACCTGGGAATGGAGTCTATCAGCCCAGCAGGCTGTAGATGGGTATCAATGGATGCTTCAACAATGCAAAGCTGCTCCATAAATCTGCCTGTATTTCATAAACACATCAGCGCAGCAGGAAAATGAGAGGCAGGGCCAGCAGGAATAGCATCCATGCAGCACTGTGTCCTCTTTGTGCTCCCCTTCCACAAGTAAATAACCACCCTGGAGCAATGCAGGTATTAAGTAGGGATCATTGCATAGGATAGAATCACAGAATCATAGAATCACCTGAGCTGGAAGAGACCCACAAGGATCATTCAGTCCAACTCCTGGCCATGCACAGACACTCCAAAATCCCACCCAGTCCCTGAGAGCATTGTCCAAACCCTCCTGGAGCTCTGGCAGCCTTGGGGCCGTGCCCACTGCCCTGGGGAGTCTGGTCAGTGCCCACCACCCTCTGGGGGAAGGACCTTTTCCTCATATCCAACCTAACCCTGCCCTAGCACAGCTCCATGTTGTTCCCTCAGTCCTATCACTGGTCACCAGAGAACAGAGATCGGTGTTGAACGTCTCTTCAGTAATCCTGTGAAATTTCCAAACAGCAGGAGCATTGGCCTGGGAATTCATGGTGTTTCGACCAAGACTTTACAGAAAATCAGACAGTAAACACAGATCCTCTGTAAGCCTCAACTTCCCAGCTGCACATTCAACAATATTTCATACCTGAAACACCACAAAGCCTTTTGAGCTAAGCTCATGAAATGAAAGAAACCTCCATGGAAGGAGGCTGTGCAACCCTGCAGTGGAGAGAACATGAAGAAAACAGACACTAAATGGCTCGTTTGCTTGACACAAGCACCTGCCAACAGATTAAAAGCTTGGGCATCAGATGAGTCTGCTGCTGACCTGCGCGGTACTGCTTTGCACAATGACAGCAGTGTTTAGTTATCCTCAATCTGGACCAAAAAAAAAAAAAAGAAGGGAAAAGAGAACAACAAACAAGGCACTGCTGAAAGAAGAGGAATAATAACCTTCAGCAGGTACCACACAGAGATGTACAGGGTGTAGAATCACATGCTCTCAAGCACTTTTCATCTACTTTGCTGTTCCCTGCACACCTCACCCTCAAGACTCAGAACTTCCAGAAGACATAAAAAGAGTAACTGCAGAGATTGCTCCACATACGCCTGCTGCAAGTGCAGTTGGAGCTAATGAGATGAACTAAGAGGACTTGTCAAAGTGAATAAAGAAGCAGCCTATGCAAATACCCCTCAGCCTCTCGCTCTGGGATGTGCACGATGTGATCAGGCACCACGGATGCCAAGGAATGCAAAGTGGGGATAAAGGCCCAGTCAAACAGGGAGCCGGGGCCACGCAGTCGCACAGGATTACTGCATGGGTTTGAAGTCTACATCTTGGATTTAGAGCCTAAAACTGGTAATGGGGTGTTTAAGTCCAAATCTGGAGCTTAGTGCTTTGCACAAAATTCAAGGCTGGAGAAGAGCTCCTGTCTCATTGCTGGGCTGATCCATCCTCTGACCTCTCCCTGCAGGCACTGACAGACGTTGATGAGGTCCTTTATCAGCCACCTCTTCTTGAGGCTGAACAGGCCCAGCTCCCTCAGCTTTTCAACATAAAAGAGATGCTCCAGTCCCTTGGTCAATGTTGTAGCTCTAAATTCATTGACTGGGAAAGGCCCGTGCTGAGATACAACCCTGACTAGTGGGTGTCACAGGCCACATCCAAGACTGACTGGCAAAGTACACTATTTCATCCATTAGTGCCCATCAATTCAGCCATTTCTCCCCATTTGGGTGTGTTACTGATCATCACCCACCAATATCCCTTGCTTGAACCTTCTCCCTGGTGTCATCCTCCTCCACCAGCAGTGAGTTACCATCTGTAAGCAGTTCAGCTCCGTCAGTGGTTTTACATCTTTAATACGATCTGAAATATCTGTAGCAGCCTTGTCAAGTTTTATAGCCCTGTTCACAGGGATTTGGGATAGCTGGCAAGGTCCAAAAGCCTGTCCTAGTCTCTGCCTGATAAATGTAATCCCCAGCTCCTCTCTGATTCCTGCTCCTTTTCACCAGTCACTTTCTCTCTCCTCACTGGGTATCTGGGGAAACAAGGAGGAGCAGCCCAAGCTTGTGGAGCAGCACTGCCAGCACTGTGTCCATGCACAGTCAAATTTCCCTGGAGCACACAGAAGGAAAACCCAGTTTCTGGAGAGCAGATGCCCAGTCCTGTCAGTCATCACCTCCCAGCTCGAGTCCTGCACGTGTTCACAGGCTGAGCTACGTCTGCACTTGTCTGTCAGAGTCACCCTGGAATATCTGGGTGGGTGGAACCAGTGGTGGAAGGCTGAGGTGTTGTCCTGCTCCCTCCACTTCCACTGCTGGCAGAGAAGGGGTCTGAGCTGCAACATCACACTGACAATTCTCTTTCCTTCCAGAAAACAGGACAAAGAAGGACCAGTGGAGCGTTGGGACCAGAAAAACCTATTTCCTTCTCCCCCTGGTTACCTGGGTGTGCATCATCCTTTTCCACGGTTGCTCCCCAGTGCCCAGATGTCATCTCAGACTGACGCAGCTCTGGCTGTTATTGACAACATCACTCCCTTTGTCACTTTGTCACTCTTCCAGCTTCTTGAACCTTGCAGGGAGCCTCATTTGAGCAGATCAGGCCTGCCCAGATGAAGGGAGTCCGCATTCCTTATTCCAAGCAGCAGCTCCCGCAGATCTGGTTACATTACTCCTACAAATCTATATGATTAATACATTCCTTGTCTTCCCATGATTAGTATTTAAGCAGCAGCAATGGCATGCCAGGGTTTTTACAGACTTATTTAGGAAAATGCTGTCCCCATTCTTCCCTTTTGAATGTTAATAATGTAGTTAGAGTCTCAGTAGATCTGTCATAAAAAATATTATCAAAGGAACCGAGATAAGTGCAGAATTATTTGCTGTTTGGAAAATCCAGACACATCACAGAAAGCAATAATAACACAAAATAACTTTGATAAAAGTTTTAAAGAAAGCCTTCTTTTACAGCCCCAGCAGTAATTACAGCTCATATTGAAATAAGCTGCTTACAGTGGCTTTAAGTTAATTTACATTTTAGTACAAGAGGTAGAATAACACACTGACAGAACAGAGTTCATCTCAAGGGAGAGGTCACCCAGATGTGGCTATCAGAGAGAAAGAACTCGGGGAAAAAATATATACCTGGGCCACTCAGAGTGGCTGCAGCTCACCCAGAGCTCCCCACACTCAAGAACTAAAGGCCTCCTTGTTTCCTGTGGCCTCCACAGCAATCTTGCTGTGAGGGGCCACAGCTGAGCATCCACTCACAAATAAATCGCTGTCTTCCCACTGTGCTCTGCCCAGTTCTGGGTCAGCTTTCTCCCATTCCCTGCAGAGGCAGTCTCAGAACCAAAGGCCACGTGCCAATGTCACTGTTCCTCCAAGAGCACTGGTGGAACACCTTTCCCTACATTGTTTTTTCCCTCCCATATTAGCCAGACAAAAATCCCCCCCCACTATGTTATGACACCCATAATCTTGGAAGACCTGTTCCATTTTAATTCATTTTTTAAATTATTGCTCTAAAAACAGGCAGAGAGCTTTGCTAGACTCTTTTTCTTTCCTGACAGTGTTTGTACAGCAACACATGTCACTGTAGCCAAAACCTGATTAGTGCTGCTGGGTATTGTTAACAAGTTATTAGCACAGGACTCTTTCGGAGTGAATGGGATCTAATAGAAGCTTCATAGGTTTGCCATTATACTCCATCATTATCATTTAGAGGTAGTTTCTTTTGTAGTCATTAATGAATAATGACAATATGATAATCTTCAAAGCTCACCATCCCAGCACCAACCTTTCCTCTGACTTATAATTAAGATGTCAAAATTAATTTCCCTCTCACAAAGCAGGGACTTTTCTCTCTTTGCTGATGGATCTGTTTTACAGATACCACTTCTCAGCTTGCACTGCTCGGCTCGACCTCGCTGTGAAGGACAGGGGGGTGGAGTACATGGTGCCTCATTTTTCACTGTCAGCCCTCAGAGCCAGTTTTGCTAAGAAAGAAAAGGAAAAAAGAGAGTGTCCTGTCGGTAGATGGCTCCTGCAGGCTCAGACACTGCCTGTTATTGACATAAGGCTCAGGAATCATAGAATCATGGAATCATTTCGCTTGGAAAAAACCTTTAGGACCATCAAGTCCAATCATTAACCCAGCACTGCCAAGCCCACCACTAAACCATGTCCCCAGGTGCCACATTCACATGGCTTTTCAATCCCTCCAGGGATGGTGACTCCACAACTGTCCTGGGCAGCTGTGCCAGGGCTGGATAAGACTTCTGGTGAAGAAACTTTCCATAATATCACATCTAAACCTCCCCTGGTGCAACCTGAGACCATTTCCTCTCATCCTGCCACTTGCTACTTGGGAGAACAGAGAATCATTTAGGTTGGAAAAGGCCTTTAAGATCCTCAAGTCCAATGTCAGCATCTTTCACTGGTCTTCAGAGCACGATGTGATGCTTTTCATTTTCAGGTGAGTGAAATAAGACCCCCAAGGCAGAGCTGTGCTTCCTGGGCATCAGACACACCGAAATGCTGCCACAAAGCAGCCTTTCCATGTGTCTGACATCCAGGGAGCCTCACACTGGGCCTGCCTAAGTGTCAGAGATCCTCGAGAATGCCCTTATCCCATTAAACATTCATGCCCCCTTGCTTCTTCTCATGTATTTTTATTACTAACAGGTTTCCCAGCTGATAACACACCAGTGAGTACATTATTCAGCCTGGCTCGCTGACTGCACTGCTGGCTGTCTCCATTACACTGAAATCCTCCAGCAGTTACGAGTGGGGATCCCAGGATTTGCCTGAGTGTCCTGGCAGAACGTGGCCGATGCCACAGGGCTCAGCGGGGAGAGCCAAGGATGCCTGCCCCAGCTCAGTGCAGCTCTGGAACACACAAACCTGGCTCCTCCAGCCCCCTGTGAGCCCCAGGAGATGTAGGTGAGGCAGGACAGGCTTCTTGGGGCTGAAGTGCCACTTGTGCTTCTGCTCTTACCTTACAGAGCTTCCACCACCACGACAAATCCCTTTTTCCCTTCTCCCACACGCACCGTGAATGGAGCAATTACCTTTGCGACTCGCAGGGGGGCTGTGAAGCTTTAATTAATTTGTGGGTTTCGGTGCTTTGTGCTCTCAAAATGCAGTGTGTTTAATTCCTCCATTACTTCACACTTAATGGCATTATTTATTTCAGTCAGGGTGGGCCCCGCCAAGCCTGTGTGACGGCAGGTTCCCAGTGTCGTGTGGTGCACTGGGCAGGCATGGGCTCCCTGTGCTCCCCAACACCAAGTGAAAGAGGAGATATTTAGATTAGATGTTGGGAAGGAATTCCTCCCTGTGAGGGTGGGGAGGCCCCAGAGAAGCTTTGGCTGCCCCATCCCTGGAAGTGCCCAAGGCCAGGTTGGATGGGGCTTGGAGCAACCTGGGTTAGTGGAAGGTGTCCCTGCCCATGGCAGGGGGTGGGATGAGATGAGCTTTAAGGTCCTTTCCAACCCAAGGTCTGTGATCACACACCAGTGGGCCTGGGCAGACCCTCCCCAAGTGGGTTTGTGTGTCCCCACAGGGTGGGGAGAGCCCACAGGAGCACATCTGGTGGTGCCTTCATGTGCTGTCATCCATGGGGAAGAGGACATCCATGCCTGATGAGCGGGGTGGTACGAGGGCAAGCAGAACCCCTGCTTAGCACAGGCAGCCTTCATGCCCAGCTGCTTACAGAGACTGAGCAAGACAAAAATTAAACAGGCCATTAAGCAGCACTCCAGTGGATTAACATTCGTCTGCCTCGCTTACGCTGCAGGATTTCAAAATTCCTTTGAAGTTTGCATATTAGAAAATCACTTTCCAAGCCACATAACTTGGAGCTTTAGATGTTTCCTAACAGTTCTCTGGTTGAGGAACAGCTGACTAATCCTTTAGGATTTAATGAGGTTAACTAACATGCACAGCTTTGTAGGGAGCTGTAGTTGGTATTTTGGTAGCAAACATGGAAAACATTGACAATAAGTAATGTTCTGGAAAGAGCTGTTACGGGAGCATCGTTTCAGTAACTTTTGTGAAAGCTTCTCTTTCCTTCACAGAGCACAGGTTGGGCTTCTGGTCTTGTTCAGTCACAGCAATTTGTACTGAACTGCACTATTTGCTTGTAACTCTCACTGAAGTCAATAGGATTACACTTTTCTGTTCTCTAGGTTAATTCATGGCTTTGTAGCTTCTCCTCTAGCTGCCCAAGAACCCCTTCCATGAACTGGCAGAGCACCAACACTGTTTTCCAGCAGCTGGGGTGGGTGGCAGAGGGTGCTCAGCACCAGGCTGGGACTGGAGCCACATCCCACTGTTTGCCCAGCAGAGCCCAAATCCCTCCCTGGTGAGCTCTGGCACTGAGCCCTCCCTTGGCTGAGCCCCTGGAACAATCACAGAAAAGAATCATGGGATCATTAAGGTTGGAGGAGACCTCCAGGATCATCAAGTCCAGCCTTCTCATCTCAGGAGGGTGGCTATGGAGAACCTGTCCCTCGGGCACCTGGAGACACAAAGACGAGCTTACTTTGGTATTTATGGAACGCACCCAAGTTGCACGTAACGAGCTGACACAGAAATTCATTAGGATGCAATTACAGCCATCGCAACATCGGCTACTCAATTATTTTTAGCAAGAACATGTAATTAACTGCAGGTTCATGTCGAATGCTGCCCGGTGCCATGAACCAGGCTCCGAGGATTGGCTTGCATGGGAAAGCACAGCAGCAGGGTTTTTCCTAGGGCACAGCCTCCAGCTGGGAGATGCAGACTGATGGGAAGCAGCAGTGGGAGACAAACCCAAGTGAGACAAGAGGAGCAGAGCGTCTTGTCCATCACCCAGCAGCCTGACTGATGGGGCCAGTGCCTCCAGCCATATGAGCTCAGTGCATCAAAACACATCAAAATACGTCAGGTATTATCACTGCTGCACCATTGCTGCCTCATGATTAAACACCATGAATATTAACGAGTTCTTATAGCTGCTTTGGAAAGATCTGCCTGCTATGGCTCACGGATCATAGTGCTGCTGCTGGGAGAAAATAAAACTATGTCGAACTGTTTGCCTGTTGATCATTTGTAACTCTCTCCTTCAGCTCACGGGAGCCTGGAGACTCTGCTGGAGAAGCAGCTTCCTCAGCATCTCACCCACTCGAGAATTATTTCATGGGAAGATTTCTCCTAATATAATGGAATTCTCCTAATAATGGAAAATTCATTGTGGCAATTAATATCTCCGTCACACTCAGGCCTCATTGGTCCCTGTCAAAATATACATTGCAGCAGCAAAAATTCCATACAGAGCAGCAGGCAGGCTGCAAAGAAGGAAGAGGAAAAAGACAGGAAATCTTTCAGGATTTATTGGCTACATAAAGCAGGAGGGCAGCGTGGGTGCGAGTGGCACAACACGACCTGGGAAATGTGGCAGAAGGTTCTCTGTGGTTCTGAGCAGCCTGGCCTATGGAAGGTGAACTTTAAGGGCCCTTCCAATCCAAACCATTCTGGGATTCTATGAAGTTAATTTGGTTAATTGCTGTCCCTCATCCCTGCGGCAGTGACGTGGGTGCAGGAGTCCCTGCTCTTGTCCCATCAGCACAGGCAGAGAGCCCGATCTTCCCACATCTCGTTTCCAACTGGCCTTTAACAGACTCCCGCCTGCCAAATAATAAATAAGAACCTTTACACTGCAGCACTCGGCACTTTGTGGGGAGCATTAAACAAAGCCTGAGGAGCAGCTGCTTTAGGGAGCAAGCCCACGGGTGCGATGCACCGGCCAGCCCTGCATGGGCAGATCCCCAAAAACCAAACCTGCTGCCAGGCCAAATGCCACCACTGAGAGCTTTCCCCTGTGGCAGCGAAGGGGAGGCTCTGAAGGACTGGAGAAAATGCCTTGTTCCAGCAAAGTAACGTGGCTCTGGATGTCATCACCACGCCTCGGTGGGGAAGCCCGGTGGCACAGCGAGGGCAGGACCAGCACTGGCAGCACCCGTGGAGCTGTGGGGCAGCCGTGCCCTTCTCAGGGAGAGCAGAGCCAGACATGCCCACAGATTTCCCAGGCCAGCCTGGGAACCAGCAGGCACCAAACCAGAGCCAGAGCCTGTGTGCCGACTTGCCGGCAGCCCGAGCGGGGCTGGCAAGGGCAGCAGCACCCCGGGGCTCGTGGCAGCTCCACACGGAGGGTCTGTGGGCTGCTCCAAGTGCTTTACACACCACTAACTCATGTACTTCCCTGCTGCATAATTCATACCTTTTTAGCAGGAGATAAAAACTTCACAACTGCTAATGTGCGAGTGTTTATTAACGTGAGTCTGCCAGACGGCCCCTGGATTTGGAAGGAGCTCTTGAGGAAGAGCCAAAGTCTGTCCTCTGTAAGCAGATTTCTTTTGAAAGCTCAGAGCCTGGTGGGTACCGGGCTCCAAGCGATTCTCTGGTGGCTACTGAGCTGCTGCTTCATCCCGGGGCCCCTGAATAACTTGGAGCATCACAGAAGCAGAAATAAATAAATAGATCATTTCCCTTACACGGGGCCAAGTGCTGGATGTGCCGTATTGTTCGTGTCCCTCTTCTGCACAGAGCAGTCAACTGAGCACAGAAAGGAGATAAGAGCATTTGTTCCCACAAGGAACACGGAGAGGATGAAAAACAAGTTTTCAGCCGTGTTCCATGCAAGGTTGTTTATAATGCCTGTGACTATTTTTAAGCCTGGGAAATGAAGGGCTGCCAGCTGCAGCCAGCTCTTGAGGGAAGGTGCATTGTGTTCTGTAGCACCGTCAGGTGAACCGGAGCGGACACTTGGTACCCGGCAGCCAGCATGGGGACATCGGTGACACCACCCTCCCCATCCCTGTCCTCGGCAGGAGCCCGGCCACAGGCACTGCCCTGGCAGGTGGATCCGTGCACCGGCTACCGCGGGTGACACCAACCTTCCTGGGGACAATGTCACTGCAAAAAGCCTTCCCAAAGACATTGCCGGGGGGGAAAGGCAGTTTCTGGGTCTCGAGGAGGAGGGAGGCAGAGCCTGCCGTCGGTGCTGCCTGTTCTGCAGGGATGTGTCCGTCGGGATGGAGGCACAAGCAGACAGGACAGCTCCTCAAGCACCTGGTGGGTGCAGGGCAAGCACAGCTGCCCGTGGGGATGCCCCAGGTGCCAGGGAAAGCATGAGATGCTCCAGCTCCTTTGGCAGAATGGGCAGCCAGCCCCTTGCCACCTCCCACCCCACTGCTGGCACACAGGAGCTCTGGGATGCTGGCAGCAGCTGTTTCGAACAGCGTCTGACACAGGGAAGTGAAAAATCATTTCCCAGAGCCAGAATCTCCCTCACAAGCGTTTTGGAGAGATTTGAGGCCACCCAAGCTTGTGCTGGAGAATATCACGGGCACTGAAAAGGCTCCCCAGGGCAGTGGGCACGGCCCCCAGGCTGTCAGAGCTCAAGGAGTCTTTGGACAATGGGAGGGGGACAGAGTGGGATTGTTGGGGTGTCTGTGCAGGGCCAGGGGTTGGACTGGATGATCCCTGTGGGTCTCTTCCAGGTAGTCTATGATTCCATGATCACTGCAGCACCTCAACCAAGTTGTACCTCTCTAAAGAGCCTCTCCACAGGTAATCCCAGCCACCAGCAAAGAGCTCTGCCTTGGCCACAGCTCAGTCCTGGCTTCCCTGGGGAGATACTCTGTCGTTTCCTGGGGGTTTGATGGGTGTTCATCAAATTGAAAGGCATTAAAGAAGGAGGGAACATCATAAATATCCTGGATCTATAAACGCTTCACTGGCACCACCAGCACGCTGTCAATACAGATAACATTATTTAAATAATAAGTTCAGAACTTTCGCCTGTAAATTAAAACATCTTATTGAAATAGATGCTGATTAACAGGCAAATGCCTTTGTTCTAATTATCTTAATTAGAGGCTCTTAATGGCAAGAAGCTGTAGAAATAAAACCACACATAAAGGGCAGCGTGTGACGGTGAGAGCTGCACCCACTGGCGCTGGCGCTGGGCTCTGAGGGCGAGGGGTGCCCCGACTCCCGGGGAGGCTGAGGAGGGTGCTGGGTGTGCAGGGAGGCTGCAGGGCTGAGGGAGGTGCCTGCACTCACAGAGGGATGCTGGCAGCCTGCACCAACGCCACTCAGCATCCCCCTTTGTCCAGCACCCTCCCCCGGGTACCAAACGTGGGGGCTTTGCTGCAGAGAGCGGGGAGGGAGGGGAGCAGGAGCCTGGGCCAGTGCAGATGGAACTAGCTCATTCATTTAATTAGTCACTTCATTTCTCATTGTTTTGTCCTACCTGCCTGCAGCACTGCAGCCCTGAGGGAGGGTTTGGGCTCGGAGGGAGTCCCACCTGCTGCACCTGCTTGCCCAGGGCAGAGGGTCTGAGCAGCCACCTCCCACCCAGGGCTGCCAGGACGTGGGGCAGGGCTGTGTCCAAGCAGAGGAGCAACGCTGGTCCCTGCTTTGCAGAGCACAGGCAGCGGTTCACTCTCTGCAATAACACGTGGAGAAGGAAAATTAATTTCCATTTTCTCCGGTTCAGCACCAGTGGTTGCATTCAGCCTTATGGGCTCCTGCCTCCACTCCCATTGCCTGTGCCTGAAAAACTAATGAATTTCCACTGATTACTTGTCTGCTCTCTGTCTCCTACCTTTATTTTGTTCTCATTTTAGCTCCTTATCTTCCTTCACACTCTTTTAACTTCAGTGAATGGTTTCATCCTTTCTAAGTGAGCCTCTGTGCCGCTCACAGGCTCTTTCTTATCTCTGAGAGCACTAAAAGGAATCACCCGGTTTGTTCCATAGCTGGATGCCCCACAGCCCTCTCAGAGACGGGGTGGAACTGAGTGAGAATAATACCTGGCTGATGAGTGGGGGAGAGCCCTGCAATGAGGGGCTGAGCTGAGCATGGTGCCTGCGGAGCATCCTCAGCAGGGTGGCTGCTCCACCCTCCAGGCTCCCACACCAGCAGTTGCAGGTGGGCAGCAAGTGAAGCCACACGTGTGTGGGGACACAGCGTGGGCTTCACACTCGTGCCCACCCCCACAAATACAGGTGGAGGGGCTGGGGGAGCATCCCCAGAGCCCCCCGGGGCTGCTGTCAGCAGGAGGGGCTATCAGCTCCTGCCATAACCTGCGAGGGTGCCGGCGCGGCTTCTGCCAAGCAAACCCCAAAAACACAGCAGCACCAGGTTTTATTTACTCCCAGATTTATGCAGGCATGACAGCTTTTGCTCTCCAGCTGTGCATTAACCTGCATAGCCTGGGAACATGAAGCCGTGCCCAGACAATCGTGACGGTACCATTTCTGATTGAATTCCTGGTCTCATGACTGCGGATTATCAGAGACCACTTCTTTTCCAGCATTTGCTGGGTAACCTGCTGTCCTGGCCCAGCTTAGGTTTATTCTTGAATTACCGAAGGTACTTAACATAATGCAGAAGAGCTCAGCACTACCTGTTTGCACTCAGCTGAACAGGGACTTTCTTTTTCCTGGTGAGGTATTTGAACCATGCAGGAAATCAAACATGCAAAAGGTTAAGGCTACTATTAAAAAAAAGAAAAAAAAATCAACCCAAGTCCACAACCCAATGTGTTGGAAAAAATGCAGCAGCAAAACTCACAGCCTGCGGAGCCACTGATTTCATCCTCAAGGTGACTAAAACCAGGGTGTCTGAAATATCACAGGGAATTTTCATGTTCTTTTCACAAGTCAAGCTGGAAGTCATTTTTTATTATCAGAGAATCTCACACCGGTTTGGGTTGGAAGGGACCTTAAAGATCGTCTCATTCAACGCCCCTGCCATGGGCAGGGACACCTTCCACCAGCCCAGGTTGCTCCAAGCCCCGTCCAACCTGGCCTTGGGCACTCCCAGGGATGGGGCAGCCACAGCTTCTCTGGGCACCCTGTGCCAGGGCCTGCCCACCCTCACAGGGAGGAATTTCTTCCCAATATCCCATCTAACCCCACCCCTGTCAATGTGAAGNGAGGTATTTGAACCATGCAGGAAATCAAACATGCAAAAGGTTAAGGCTACTATTAAAAAAAAAGAAAAAAAAATCAACCCAAGTCCACAACCCAATGTGTTGGAAAAAAATGCAGCAACAAAACTCACAGCCTGCGGAGCCACTGATTTCATCCTCAAGGTGACTAAAACCAGGGTGTCTGAAATATCACAGGGAATTTTCATGTTCTTTTCACAAGTCAAGCTGGAAGTCATTTTTTATTATCAGAGAATCTCACACCGGTTTGGGTTGGAAGGGACCTTAAAGATCGTCTCATTCAACGCCCCTGCCATGGGCAGGGACACCTTCCACCAGCCCAGGTTGCTCCAAGCCCCGTCCAACCTGGCCTTGGGCACTCCCAGGGATGGGGCAGCCACAGCTCCTCTGGGCACCCTGTGCCAGGGCCTGCCCACCCTCACAGGGAGGAATTTCTTCCCAATATCCCATCTAACCCCACCCCTGTCAATGTGAAGCCATTCCCCCTTGTCCTATCCCTCCATCCCTTGTCCCAAGTCCCTCTCCAGCTCTCCTGGAGCCCCTTTAGGCACTGCAAGGTCTCCCTGGAGCCTTCCCTTCTCCAGGTGAGCCCCCCCAGCTCTCCCAGCCTGGCTCCAGAGCAGAGGGACTCCAGCCCTTGGGACACCTCAGTGACCTTCTCTGAACTCATTCCAACAGCTCCACGTCCTTCCCGTGCTGGAGGCAGCTCTTCAGGTGGGGTCTCACCTGAGGGGGTAGAGGGGCAGAATCCCCCTCCCATCCCCGGCTGCCCACGCTGTGGGACCAGCCCAGGGCACGGAGGGTTTCTGTGTGCCAGCACACACAGCCAGGGCACGTCCAGCCTCTCACCCACCAGCTCCTCCAAGTCCTTCTCCCCAAGTCCCCTCCTCCCGCTCCATGATATTTCGCTCTGCCCTGTCGCTCAGTGGGATGAGCATCCTACCTGTCCTCAGCACACTGTGCTGCTCAGCCCTTCCACTGCCTTCAGAAACACCCCTGGAACGGGGCTCTGCTCTGTCCTCAGCCTTGCAACACACTTAGGAGAAAACCAGAGGGCTGAAGAGCAGGCTGGCGGGCAGAGTCAGGTTGTTTTTCTTTTCTGCATGGACATATGGATACAAGAAATCTTTGGAGACCTTGAAAGGAAAAGTGCCTCCCTTTGAATTGCTAAACGGGCAGCGTGGCTAAGAATAGCCTCCGAAGGGAGAGGGAAGATGAATGACATAAAGAATACAGCACCTTTTCCTACAGTGCAGGAGTCTTGAAATTTAAAAAGCGAAATACCGAGGCGAGTGGCAGCGAAGGGGAATGGCCAGTCACGCCGAGGACATTTGGAGGAGTGTGCTATTATGTAAAACGAGCCCGGGAAAGGTTAGCAAATACCACTGCTTCCCTGGGGAGCCCTTCTCTTGCAGGAGTCATTAGTGCACTGGCAGGATAACAGATCCTCTCCGCTAATTCTCTAGGTCATAAGCAAATTAAGACAGAAAAGCTGATCTGCCATCAATCTACATTAGGCACAGCTGCCCGGCTCACCTGTCCGGCAGCCGCTGGCTTACAGGAAGGTCAGGACTGGAATAGCAAAGTCTTGTCATTAAACCGAGCCCGTTTCCCTCTCTGCTCAGCCAGGCTGGGCAAAGGGGTGCTGGCGCCCCTCTGGTGAGAGCAGGGCTCAGGGTGCACAATTCCCAGGACTTCATCCCTCCGAGGAAATCCATGGCCGTGGGGTCACACCTGTGCTCAGTGTCCAAGGGCTCCGGCAGTTCGGCCCCAAAGGGAGGGCTTGGGTTCAGCCAGCTCCTACTCACCCCAGTGCGTTTGGAAAGGGGCAGACCAGGGAAATGCTGCTCCTGGGATGTCAGAAGCTCCAGGGAAATGCTGCTCCTGGGATGTCAGAAGCTCCATCCCCAGGCAGGAGGGGGTGAGTGAGGGCAGCGGGAGGCAGAGGCTTCCCTGGGAGCAGCCCGAGTTTCTCCCAGCGTGGGCACAAAGAGCTTTTTATAACCTCAATATAAACTGCTTGGTGAGATTAAAGCAACCCACTCATGGGCAGGGTTAAGCCCAGGTCTGGAGCTGCTCCCTCCAGGGACACACCGACCCTTTGGATGAGCACCCTGGGCACGGTGGGTGCTGGGAGAGTGATCCCCTCCCCTGGGGCCATCCCGTGGGTGCAGAGAGGTTTTGGCTGGATAGCAGGAAAGGTTCTTCCCCCAGAGGGTGGTGGGCACTGCCCAGGCTGCCCAGGGCAGTGGGCACGGCCCCGAGGCTGCCAGAGCTCCAGGAAGGTTTGGACAGCACTCTCAGGACTTTGGGGTGTGCTGTGCAGGGCCAGGGGTTGGTCCTTGCGGGTCCCTCCCAGCTCAGGATATTCTCTGATTCCATGACTTCAAACAGAAACGCTGCCTGCGAAACCTCCAGAGTCACATTTGCAGTGAGCAAAAACACCCACCCGCACACAACACAGCGTTTCCAATCCTGCCTTTAATCTCAGGTTCCAGCAACAACCTTCTCCCCATCCAATTACTTGTCTTACAACTGACATCGCAATATTAAATTCCTAAGAACTAAAGCGCTTTGAAAGTATAACCTACTTTTAAAGCAGACAAGATTTATAGTGGAAGCATTTACTTTCCAGTCCTTGACGCTATCAAAGTCACTGATGCCTCATCAGCAGCTCCATAAATGAGGCCTCCAAACACGCTGCCTGGTTGGCATTTGGTGGGCACCATTTGCAGGCTGAGCCTTGGCACGTGCCCAGAGCTGGGTCCTGCAGGCTTCGGTCTTGGCTTTGGCAGGGGTGTGATTTCACCATGGGAGATGTAGAAAAGGCCTTTGCTGTTGTAGGGAAAGGAGGTCCAACAGCCATCCTGGAAGTGCTCCATCCCTGGAAGTGTTTTTCCATCCCTGAAGTGTTCCTCCATCCCTGGAAGTGTCCAAGGCCAGCTTGGACGGGACTTGGAGCAGCCTGTTCTGGTGGAAAGTGTCCCTTGTCCCCACCTCTGCCTGGTCCCTGCCCTCGACATAAATCGCCATGCTAACCTACATGGAGAGGCATTAATGTTTGCTCCTGAAACAAGGTGCAATTAGCTGGGCATAAAAGAACACCGAAGTGATGCTAATTACCCTCCAAAAGACGACTGGAATTAAGTCAGAGAAGCAGAAAATTACCTTTGTGGGAAATCTGCTGCGGAGTTTGAACGGAACCAGCGACGGCGGCTGGCTGGGTGCTGTGAGGTTCAGCTCTGCTCCTCCTCCTCCCTGTTTCCAGCCAGACCACGAAGCCCTGCACCATCCAGGCAGGACCCCAGGCCCTGCAGCGGGGTCTGCACCCACCCACGCCACCCTCTAGCCATGACTTTGGCTTTGAGCCCCTGGTGGCACCGCTCTGGGATGAGGGCCAGCGGGCAGGAGGGTGCTGGGCAGCTGCAGCTCAACCCCCACAGCGAAGAATTTGTCTTTTAACACTGGTTCACAAGCACCTTGGCTATCCCATGTTGTTTATTCCTGGAAACCATCCAGAGTTTTAATTAGCCATTAACTATTCCCTATAGATTCAGCAGCGTTCAAGGAGCCAATGGGCCTGATTTGACATCCCCCCCTGCGGGCTCCTCTGGGCACTTTGCTGGTCAGTAATTGCTTCCGATGGCAGCACGTAATTCATCACCGACCAGCCCTGCCCCTGCAGCTGCCCAGAGGCTGTAGAATCCCAGAGTGGGTTGGGTTGGAAGGGACCTTAAAGCTCAGCTCATCCCATCCCCTGCCATAGCAGGGACATCTCCCACCAGCCCAGGTTGCTCCAAGCCCCGTCCAACCTGGTCTTGGGCACTTCCAGGGATCCAGGGGCAGCCGCAGCCTCTCTGGGCACCCTGTGCCAGGGCCTGTTGCTCATGGATGGGCCAAAAAGCCCATTCCCAGCCTTCCTGGGAAGCCACAGTGCCTCCAGACCTCTGCCACCCAACCCCCGAGCCCCGTGCCCGGGGTGTCTGCTGTGGTGCTGCCCTGTGCTGGTGCTCCTGCTGTGCAGAAGATCCTGGGTCCCCACCGCACTGGCTGGTGACAGGGCTCGCAAAGCCAACTGTGATCTGCCCCAGGTTTTCTCCCCTCCAGCCACTCTGTGCTTTCTGACTCCAAATCCTTCCCTGGTACAGGTCTCTTCCCTGCCCAAAGCAACCCAAAGCACCTGTGGAGGAGCTGGAACCCAAAGAGGACAGCCCCAGGGCTCGGCATGGCCAGCACATGCCCAGGGCTGTGCCACGAGCAGCAGGGACAGCCCTTGGCACAAGTGACTCTCAAGGCTGAGCAGCCAAGGTTGAGGTGACACCCTCACCCTTCAGATCACAGCTCGGGACAGACACCCCAGCACAGCCCACTCGGACCTGGATTATCCAGCACAAACCCATCTGCATCTGAGACCTCAAGGAATTGCTACTCCATCTGTCCCAGGCAGGCAGGCAGCACACAGGACTGTGCAGCTCCTGGGACTTTTAGTAGGAATTAAGTCTGTCCTACTCAAATCTTGGTGGCAAGGGTCTAGGGAGAGCTGCCTGCTGGGATCTGGAGCAAGACACCCACTGGGGTGGCTCTGATGTGTCTGCAAATGCTCCTAAAAGGAGAGAGATCTGTCTCTCCCGAGGTCTGGGGCCTCCAGAGCCTCCTGCTTTCCCTATTGCTCTCTGAAGTTCATACATATAAAGCCTTTATGTTCCCATCAAAGCTACTCCCAGATTTATGCTTATGGGAAAAGCTGGAGGAATGTGTTGTGGGAACTGAAGACTTTAAAAGGCAATTTGAGCAGCAGTGCAGGAGGGAATGTGCTCCCAGGGAGCGCTGCTCTCCCTGCTGCGCAGGACTCGCTGTACCTGCAGCACCAGCTGCTTCTTCCAGCCTGCTTCCAGCTCTCTTCATTTACAAGATGCATTATTTACCAGCCTGACATGCAGCTCATTTAAAAATCAGATTTATCAGCAAAATAGCAGCGCTCGCTATGGTGGCTTCCAACAAGAGAGTTCGCTGGGCTCGTGCTGACTCGGCAGATTCCCGCCCCATCCATCACTCGAGGGTGCTGGCACAGAGCCCTCAGCCCCTTCCCAGCCTTGGGGGCTCAGCACCACCAGGACAGGGACCACCTCAGACCTGGGATTTCCACAGACAAGCCAAGCAGGAGGAGGCCCATGCCAAGGGAGTGACCTTTGTGGAAGCACAGGGAGCTCGGAGCTGCAAAGAGCTTGGACCCACAGCTGGATCCCTCTTTGGGCAGCCAGATGCTGAGCCCAAGGGACCATCAGCACCCACAAAAGAGGGAGGGGGACAGTTTGTGACACACACCAGCGGCGGCAGCAGGTCCTGGGAGGATCCTGAGGGTGCCATCCCTGTGCCCACCGCAGGCAGACCCCTGTGTGGCTCCCTGGGACAGAGGCTGAGGGAACAGGTGAGCACTGGCCACACCTTCACGAGGGAAGGGAGGGTCCAAATGCTCATGGGAAGGTCCAGGCAGTCCCTGCCAAGCTGCATCCCAGGATCCCCCCACCCCCTGTCCTGTGCCCCTGGCTCTCCCCTTCCCAGCCCCGGGAGCAGGATGTGCCCTGCTCCTGCAGCAGCCTGGCAGTGCCCAGGGTGCCGTGCAGAGCTCAGGGGGTGGGAGCAGCTCTCTCCAGCTGAACAAAGCCGCAGGAGCCGCTCGGGTGCCAAGGAATTTTTAGCAAACCGTGGGAAGTGTCAGTCGCTTTGCAAAGGTGCCACTGTTCGTGGAGCGAAGCGTAACCCGAGCCCAAGGGTGGACCAAGATCCCCCCAGGGAAGGGGCTCTCAGCCCTCAGAGGAGCAGAGTCCTCCCCTCGTGTGCTCCCTTCCCAACCATCCTGCTCCTCCAGCTCCAGCTCCCAGGACCAGTTACCGCACGGGGCCATCAACCCACGCTAATTTTGGCTGGGGGGAAAGCTCAGCGTGGCCGAGACCCTCCGAGTGCAGCCACGGGCACACGGGCCAGGGCCAGCCAGGTGTGGGCCACAGGTGGCCAGGAGGCCCGTGGGCACCTGGCCGCACCTGCGCCTTCGCCCCATGACACGTGTGAGCTCGTGTGCTGCTCGGGGCACCGCGGCCCCTCCTCTGCAGCCGGGAGCGGGCACACGCCGCAAACACATTAATATTTCATGTTCGCAGCGAGAGTTTTTGCCATGACCCAGATTTCTCTCCCCCAAACACCCTGCCGGGACCCCAGGGGGCTGCGTGGGGTGGGAGCGTGGCCACGGACACCCCCGGCCCTCGCTGTGCCCACGGCAGCCCCCGGCCCAAATCGGGCAGGAGGGCACATTTCCCCTGCCCGCTGCCCCATCCTCTCTGAGCCGAGGTGGGCACACACCTGCACGTGCCACCTGCGGCGGGGACAAGCGCAGATGGAGATGGACGGCCTGCTCCCCTCTGAGGAGCAGCTGGGATGCTCCAAGCGGGATCAGCCCCTTTCCCACAGCGGGCAGCTCGCCCAGGCATGGTACCTGCCCCGAGCATCCCATCCCCAGCGCCCGCCTCGCCCCGGCTTTCCTTGGCTCTTCTGCCCCTCTGCTCAGGCCAGAGGCAGGCTGAGCTCCCCGAGTGCTGCCCCCCTGCTCCCGCTCCAGGCGGAGTCACGTCCTCCAAAGGCAGTGCTGCCTTATCAATAATAAAAGGCAATTTCCCCAGCCAGAGCCGGGAGATCACTCAGCCCTTCGCCCGCCGCTGACAGGATGGGCAGGACTTTAATAAGATGCGATTTGACAGTAACACAAAACAACAACAGCATTAAGGGAAGAATAATGGCAAAGGCAGCTGTCAAAAACCTCATGTTCCCTAACCAGGAGCAAGAAATCAGAGCTGTCAGGCCCCAGCAGAGGCTGAAAGGGAGGGCAGGACTGCAGCGGGCAGCCAGGTACCACTGCCCGTGGGGGATTCTGGCCATCGTGGGGGCACAGGGAGCACCACTCGGGTGTCACCACGGCCAGCTCAGCAATGTGCCAGCTCCAGGGCAGGGAGAGGCACCACGGTGCCCCAGGCAAGTGACACTGCACATCCACCCTGGTGGGACCTGGTGCTCTCTGGAGCTCGTGTGCCAAGGCTGCTGCAGGGCTGGGACCCGTCACCAGGGCTGGCTGAGGAAGGGGATGGAGCCGGGCCAGACACTGCTGCGTCAGGGGCTGTGAAAACCAGCCAGAGGACATCTCATGGCGCTGGAAGACAGAGGGATGAAAGGCAGCCAGAGGAGCTGGTGCCCTGAGGCTGTGCCAGCTCAGAGAACCTGAGGTCCTGGAGCTCACAGAAGGGACTCGGGCACGGGGCAGCAGTCCTGGGGCACCTGCTGCAGACGAGGCACCACAACCCCACGGGGACGGCTCTGCTGGCACCAGGGGAAGAAGGGACACGTCTCAGGAGGTGGCACTGGTGGCCCTTGGAGCTCAGCGTGGCTGTGAGAGCAGAGGGGGATGCAGCAACAAGCCTGGGGGCTGGTGGGCAGTTTGCAGAGCCCACTCTCCCCCTGTCCGAGACCAGGGCAGACTGGTAACACCGCAGAGCTGCAGGGCTCAAGCCACTGAGACAAGGTTAGGTCGGCCTCATCTTCCCCTTAAGAGTGCCCTGGATTTATGGAGGTTTGTGTGTCCCCCACATGTCACTGGAGCCCCTGCTCAGTAATTTAATTTTGCCCACCAAAGCTCAAATCCCAGCAGTGGTGCTGCCACGGAGGGACCTGCCCAGCACAGCCCAAGCTCCCAGGTCCTCCCCAGGGAGGAGCAGAGCTCCGGTCCGTGGGAATGTCGGCGTCAGCCACGGATCTCATTAACAGTGTGTTCTGCATCAATGCTTATAATGAAAAAATGAGGGTGGCAAAGAGAGGGGCCCCAGTGAGGACCTGATGCCCTTGTGAATGTGGGCTGTGTGATACAAGAACCAGAACCACGACTGGGCCCCTCCAAATGCTGCCAGAGCATTTCCATGAGTTATTGGCCTCTGCCAAGTGAGGGATTCCCATTAACTGGAAAGGTTTCCATCCCATATTCTCACATAGACTCTCTCCTCTATACAGAGCATCCCTGAGTCACTGAGGACCTCGGGGATCCCCCAGTGTTGGGATAAGGATAAGGAATAACACTGAGAGTGGGGAGGGTGGTTTTGGGGGACCCTGCATGAAGGGTAATCCCCATCACGAAGCCAGGCAGGAACAACACTGTTCTGTCTGTCCTGCTGTCTGTCTGAGGCTCCCCTCTCCATCTCTGCTGTGCTGATGCCTGCGGGATGCAACACAAAATCCCAGAATGGTTTCATTTGGGAGCTTAAAGCCTGTCTCATCCCGCCCCCTGCCATGGGCAGGGACACCTTCCACCAGCCCAGGTTGCTCTGAGCCCCGTCCAACCTGGCCTTGGGCACTTCCAGGGATGGGGCAGCCACAAACAGGGAGCAAACAAGCCAAAAAGTTCTCTGGATCTGGTCATGCTGGAGCATCCAGTGGACAGAGGGCACCTCCTGTGCTATCCAGGCTCCTAAGAGTTGCTGCCAGTCAATAAAAACCGGTGAAGGGTTTGATAATGTGGATACCTGCAAAGACAAACAAACAGGGCTTAATGAAACCATTATTTTAAAAATATGGTTTTTAATTTAAATGCAAATTGGGTGCTGTGTTAGCTGTAGGTCACTCACACTGACACACTGCTTAATTAGCAGGGATGAGCCTCGGGAAGCAACAGCACTAATGACTGGCCCTTTTCTGGGCATTTATTTTAAGTTAATTAAAGTTTTTCAGGACAGGATGGGTCCTGCTCTGCAGAACAGCTCCTCACACTGTTCAGCCACGCCTTTCCCGAGCCCCACACGCTGCCAGGGATGCTCTCAGCAGGCTGTCAGCTATTAATGGAGCAGGGCCCATTTATTTCTGCATCCTGAAATCCCCTCTGGCGAGTCACAAATCACAGCCCCCCCTTCTCCACAGATGCTCCTGCAACATCCAGCATCAGGCAAATGGTATCAGCAATAAATCTGAGCAAGGACAGGGGAGACTTCTGCAACCGCTGGGCTGAATTACATGGATAAGTCTTCAGAGGAGACGCTAAACCTGATGTGAAGCCAAACCTTGCAAGCGCTGAGCAGAGCTCAGTTATCCAGAGCTACACATGAGTTATGCACAAGAGGATCTCGTTCAGAGAAGATCTGCCTTCACCAAGAGAGATGAGCTGGAATGAGAGCCCTGATCCAAGAGAGATGAGCTGGAATCCAGAGCCCTGATTTAAGGGATGTAAGAGCTCTGATCCCTTCCTCAGGGCTCTGGGAACAGAGCTTTAACCCTTCCCTTGGTCCAGCTCTGCCTCACATTGCTGTCACCCTCCACACAGAGACCCTCTGGGAGAGAAATCCAACAGGAAACACCACCAGGGACGGGGGGCAGAGCAGGAGTGACCCTGTGGCAGCGTCGATAACTGCTCAGGGATCAATCCCTGCGTGTCCCTCATGGAGCAAATCGATGGCAACTCATCGGGACAAAATGAGATAAACAACAGCCTTAATAGCGCTCCATTGGCCTCAAAGAGCAGCCCTGGCTGCAGGAGGAGAAGGCCCTTGCATTAAAGGACATGCTCCGAGGTTGTCCCTTCTCTGCTGTGCTTGTTTCATCCCTGTTGCCACCCTGGCTGGCTCAGAGCAGTGAGAATGAGCAGATCCAGAGGCAGACAGGTCAGATGTGGGAAGGAGAAGCAGATGGAGCCGTGCTGGGTAGTGGGAGCCCAGGGCCTGTTTCCCTCTTCTCTCAGTGTCCATAATCTGGAGGGCAAAAACTCACCCACTCTCCTAAAGGGCACCCCCAGGTGGGCAGTCACAGCACATTCACATGCCCATCCCTGCCCACGCTGTCAGACACCCCTGTGTGATCCATCCCATCAGGCTCCAGAGATCCCACACCCCCAAGTCTCGCTGGAGGAGCTGGTGCTCTCCAGGATGGTGACCCAGCTCCCTACTGCTCCTGTTCCCAGCTGGCTACTTCAGGGCAGCAGCCTTAGAAGTGAGGATTTGGAGTTTATTTGTTCCCTGTGCTTCTGCCTGCCTATAAATGCTTCAGAATGAAACAGGATCCTGTGTCCCTTCCACCCTCCTACGTGTGGGGGACAACAGCCTGGAGCTCGGGGGGCTCCCAGTGCAGGCAACAGCTGTGGCTGCCCTGGGAGTGGAGCCCAAACCCCCAAAGCTGGTGGTCCACAGACCCAAGGACTGTCCTTCTCCTTCCATCTCACCTATTTGCTTAAGGCCAGATCTAAAGGAACTTGGGGCTCGATTTGGCAGAAGGTGAAGCTGCCAACCCACAAAGGAGGGGGTCACTTTTCCAAGCAGGAGCCTGAAGAGACCCCAGGGACAGACAGGGCTGCTCCCAGAGGGGGCTGCCCCCAGCCCCAGCCCCTGCCCACACACCACACCGTGCCCATCGGCTCCCTCACCCTGTGGTGCCCAGGCTCCCACCCTGGCACGTGCGTGGGGCAGCTGCTCATGGCACCAACCATCCCTCCTGAGCCTGGAGACTCATCCAAAACTCCCACATGAGGGAAGGAGGGAGGAGAACCTGGCAGGCAGGAGGGAAGGTGCTTTAATGAAGCATCATTAAACCACGGAAGGATTAAAGCGAGGAAGGGATAGGATCCTCCACAAAAACTCAGTCATTAGTGAAGCCCGAGGGTAGATGCAATTGTTTTTTTGGGTTTTTTTCCTCTCTTTGATGACCCAGTTTTTTAATCTCATCAGCACCAGGCTTGTGTTAATTTTTAAATATGCTTGGGTAACTGAGAACATTAACTATTCATTATCTTATCTGCAATAGCTGTTGGCTCTGACACTGTGCCAGGCAGAGCTGAACTTACCAGGGAAGGCAATAGCAGGTTTTTCCTGAGCATCCTGTTGAAATGATCACAGGATGGGGTGGGGTTCCAAAACACTCCTGGATAAATCACGGCTTGTGGGGCAGGCTTGGATCATGGAGGCCATTCCCCTGCAATTGTGGTGGCTTGAAAAGGTGTAAGAGCACACAAAAAGCTGGGATCTGGGGAATGCAGTGGACAATCTGGGAATGCTTCAGCTCCAGGGAAACCCCAGACTGGTTTAGAAAGCTCACCACTTTCACCCCCTGCCATGGGCAGGGACACCTTCCACCAGCCCAGGTTGCTCCAAGTTCTGCCCAACCTGGCCTTGGACACTTCCAGGGATGGGGCAGCCACAGCTTCTCTGGGCACCCTGTGCCAGGGCCTGCCCACCCTCACAGGGAGGAATTTCTTCCCAATATCTAATCTAAACCTGCCCTCCTTCAGCTTAAGGCCGCTCCCCTTGTCCTGTCACTACCTGCCCTTGTGCAAAGTCCTCTCTTGGGAGCCCTTTCCCTGGGTGCAAATGTCACTGTCAGCAAGAACAGGGGATGAGGCAGCTACAGGAGCTCGGGTTAACCTGGGAAAGCTCCGTGATGTTGAGAGCTGTGAACAGGATTAACAGTGAAGAACAAAGAACAGAGCACAGGAGAGCAAAGGTGATTAATTATCAGAACATCAACCAGCAGAAGAAAGCAGTGAGAGAGAGAGAGAGAGGGGGAGCTATTCAAAGGAACAAAACACTCACCCTGGCTTTCAGGAAGGAGGGAAGCCAGAGGCACCTCCTGCAGCAGGTCCTTGGAAGATGCTCTCACCAAGTCGTGCTGACAGTTTGTTGCTGGAAAGAAAATCCCTTTGGTACTTCCGAGGATCCGAGAGGCAGGAGGGCAGCATTTGGGAGCACAGTGATCCGTGAGACTCCTGGCCCAGTCAACAGCACCATGGAGAACCCTCCAGCACTCTCCAAAAAGGGCACAGGTGCTTCCTGCAGGAAAGCTGAAAGGACAATCACAGAATCAGTAAAGGACTGAGGTGGAAAAACCCTCTGGAGGTCACCTTGTCCAGAGCCAGATTCCCAGGAACATGGATGGACAGCAGAGGCCACTCTGTTTTTCCCCCTCTGTGAAAATTAAGTATCAAAGAACAAAATTTAATTATTCAATCTGGAGAGTTACACTGGCTGCTTAATGTATATAGCATTTTATTGAATGGATGTATATTACAATAGACAAACATATATTACACATGCTATACAAAATATACATTCTTATGTGAAAAAAATATAAATAGACACTAGGAAATAGCAACAGGGAACAGGAGCAGCTTTGGTCTGGCTGTCTCTGAACCCCCAGCTCCTGTACTGGTAGTGCTTTGGCATTGATTGAAGAAACTGCTTGTTTTTACTGAAAAAAGAAAGGCCACTCTGTCCCCTCTGCACCCCTGGAGTAAAGGGAGAGAAGAGACACAGGATTTTAATCCAAGTCCACTGCGGAAGTTTCTCCACAGCGCAGCAAAGTGTCACCTACTTACAACCATCAGCTATTCACAACCAGCTTCTGGACTTTAAACGCTCATGGAAGGCTGTGACCGTCCTAATTCACAGGGGCAGCTTCTATCGGCCACTCACTCGCAGCAATCGGAGCAGCTTTAGCTCCTCAGAGGGCCCAGCCCCGGTGCTGGCCAAGCAGGTCTCACCTCCCTAACGGGAATTCCCTGTCTCCGGGGAGTTGTGCCCCAGGCGCTCCCAAGGTTTGGACACCCCCAGGTGCCCCGGGACAGACCTGAGGCGGCTCAGCTCCTCGGGACAGAGACGGGGATGGAGGAAAAAGCAGCAAGCGTTTCCCAAGCGGTGATGGGAGGCAGAGCAGCAGCTGGGATGGTGTTTTCCCACTCCTGGGAATCACACATTCCAGCGGCACCCCGAGGGAGTGCCTGCAGAGAGCAGCCCAGGAGGATGAGGCTTTGCTGCTGCTGTAGTTTCATGATGTGACCTTTCTCAGCTGGATTTAAACTGACAGTACTGGGTTCCTGCGGCAGGGAGCACTTAGGACTGAGGATAAGCACCGTGTCTGGGAAGGAAAAGCCTGGAGGAAATAAAAGCAGAAAGGAATGAACTTCAGATTCTTTTTCACGTTACTAAATCATTTCAGGTGGCAGAACCCAAAAACTAGCACAGCCGTGTTGCTCTCTGCTTTACCCAAAGGTCAGGGACAATTGGATGCTCTCCCCACTAAAGCTGCTATCAAAGCAGCCACGCTGGCTTTGAGAGCATGGGAAGAGCCCTTGATAATATTTGCTCATTTGCACAGATCTGACTATTATTCATGCCCAAAGAGCCGTGGGAAAAGAATCATTATTCCCAGTGTTTCCTCACTCATTTACTCAAATACTCCACAGTCTCTAAAGTTGGAGCTGTGATTCTGCACGACTGCACCTCACCCTTCAGTCACACCCCCTCCAGTCGAGCAATGGATCAACGGGAAGTCTCACACACCTCTCCTGGGCTGGGCCAAAAGGGGTTTCCTGTCTTTATAAAAGTCCCACACAGCTGGTTGTATTTGGGTACAAATGCTCCGGCTCCAAAAAAGGCACCAGTGGCCAGGAAAGCCACCTCAGTCTTCAGGTGTGAGCAGAGCTGAGCACAAAGTACCTGCTGAGAACCCATCCTCGAGGAGCCTTGAACCCCTTCTACACAACAGGACACTCTCCCAGAAGAAAGAACTTCTCAGGAAGTCTTTACCATCCTAATTTGGCCAGGCACATCCCACTGGGGCTATGAAGTCTGCACCTCCTCTGCCTCAGCAGGATTTCCAGAGTTGAGTGGTTCCCTGCATTGTTTCATTTCTCACCTGTCAAATATTTAAACATTTTGGCCACACCGAGGTCTAAGGCCACGCTGAGTTCAACAATTTAGCCTGATATTTTACAACAGAAAAGGACACGAGTGTTTTATGCTTTTGGCTGTGCAGAGGAAACAGGAAACCCACAGTGTGGTTCACCAAGTGCTGTCCCAATTTACCTGATCCTTTTTGTCACCACATTCTTTTTAAAAGTTCACTTAACTGTCAGCTAGGAAAAATACATTGAGACCTCTCAATATACACCGTATGAAGGGTTTTTTAAAGGTAAAAGCTTAGCTAAAACTTGGAATTCTGCTAATACCACGAAATGGATCAGCTTGCAGCCAGGCTTAATGCACACAGAGTTGCAGGCAACAATGAAATTCATCAATATCACAGTTTCACCACATATCCGTAAGTAAATTCACTCCTTTCCAAAACAAAGACAGCTCTATCCCTTCACAAGCAGGCTTTCGGTCCCCCCAAAACCTCCCATATGGCTTGATATGCAGCTCTCAAGACTAACAGTATAATACATACTTTGGCATAATAAAAAATATATTTACATTGCAGCCAACACATTTATATGCTTAGTGTATACAAAATATTTATAAATGCAAATTTATTTACAACTAGAGTCCATTATTCATCGGAGAAAACAAGCCCCAAACTCAGACTGGTAACAGACACCTGCCAACAGTCTAAGGAAGGAAAAGCTGGCCGAGAGTTTTCTGCTCACAGTTCCTGGGGAATTCCATGAAGGAGGCCCTGATGGTTTGTTTCCAAGCAGACAAAGCACTGTGAAATAGCTACACACATTCTTGAGAGCTTTCCAAGGCATGCACCAACACAAAAGCTGCTCCCAGCACCACACAATCCACGCTTTAATGCTATTTTTGTAGACGGCACCGACCATCCGACGTGTCCCTCTGGTGCACGGTCCCATTTCCCAAGAGAGAAATCCGAGGAAGAAGGGCACGTGCCACCTCCTCCGGAGAGAGGTTGTTTAACAACTGCAGGCACACGTGAAGGAGCATCTTTGGCCTTGGGGTTTAGTCCTGAGGTAGAAAAGACAGTCAGGTGATGCGGATTTGCTCGCGAGGCGTCGCTCGAGCGTCTTACGTGGTCTTGCCGTGGTCGTGAACGCTCCGTGTCCTGCTAAAATCCAAGCTGTGCTCCTGGGGCCCGTGGCAGGGCCTGGCGCAGGTCTGGTCCCTCTCGTGGCAGGGCCTGGGGCAGGTCTGGTCCAGCTCACCATCGGCAGCTCCGTCGCTCCGGAGGGGCCGTGGAGCCTCCCGGGCCGGCGGGTGGGGCAGGAAATGTGGGTGAGGGTGAGCCAGGTCTTTGCTGACTCCCCACAGGGGCACCTGGAAGGGCTCTGGGGAAGGAAAAGCAGAGGGTGAACAGGAGTGAGGTCATGCAATCACAGAACGGCCTGAGCTGGAAGGACTCAAAAGGATCATCCAGTTCAACTCCTGGCCCTGCACAGACACCCCAACAATCCCACCCTGTCCCATTGTCCAAACCCTCCTGGAGCTCTGGCAGCCTTGGGGCCGTGCCCACTGCCCTGGGGAGCCTGGGCAGTGCCCACCACTCTCTGGGGGAAGAACCTTCTGCTGAGATCCCACCTAAGCCTGCCCTGTCACAGCTCCAGCCCTTCCCTGGGTGCTGTCACCGCTCACAGGGAGCAGAGATCAATCCCACTCAGGTTTCAGGCAGATTTGAGCCGTGTGACTCAGCAGTAACAGTCCTGAGGTTATTTCCTCTGGTTCTGAGAATGTATTTTACTGGCTGCTCTCCCTTTCCAGCAATCTGTTCCAGTAACCAGCAACACACACGGTTTCAGTGTGACTTTTTACAAAGGCAATCTGGAAGAAAGTCAACAGAAAAACAACCAATTTAGGGACTACTCTGAACCTCAGGCCAGCTCAAACAGAAGGGCTATTTGAATTTCTCAAGTGAAGCTCCAACTTCTGGTTAATAGATGTCCTTGAAGTACATTCAAAGGCTCACATTCCACAAACTTTAAGAGCTGAACTGCAGAAATTCCACATTTTTACCATCACTCTCTTCAGTCCTGGGTACTGGATGCAAATTGAGAGCTAGTCCTGGGATCAGGTGGTTAATAAACACAAGTCACTCCACAGACTACAGGCACTTGAAGGATTAGCTGTGTCAACAGTGAAGAGCAGCACAAGGAAACCCAAGGAATACAAAGGAACAGAAAGGAAAAGGGGACACTCACCATTAATCTGCTGGGAGGAGATTTTCTTTTCACCGATTTTGTCGTGGTTGGTAAGGAAGACAGGCACGTCTCTGTCTGCTAGGAGATTATCCAGAGCACTGGCTTCGTGCTGGGTGTGTGCTGTGAATGTTTCCTTGGGCATCTGCACCATGAGGTTTGGGAGGGTTTGCTCCAGGGGGTCTTCCTCGGAGATGAAGGCGTAGGGACAATACTCTCGGGTCCGGGAGTAGATGTTTGCATTGTCATAGCAGTCTGAGCAGATCACTAATGGTGCTGCTCCACCTGAGGAACATGAGGGAAGAACAAAACGCTCTCAAAAAGGATCAGGGTGCCTGATTCCCCCTTATTTCCATGGGCTTTATGAGATGAGGCATTACAGCAGCACAGTTTGGAGGGCCTTTATACAGTTTAGAGTGCTCAGCTGGAGAGGTCACGTGAGAAATCCTTGGGCTTCCCTCACCCAAATTCTCCACAGCATTGCCCTTCTGGGGGTGACCAGAGGAAACCATGGACATGCTCCCCTATTTCCTGGGTAAAAGGGTTCCATGCAGGTGCAGCCACGTTGGGAACTAGGCTGAAACAGCCCCAGGATCAAACTGGGGTACCTGTTCACATCTGCTCTCGGACCTGACTTGCCCCTGCCTGCCCACACACCTCAGACCTGATAAACTGCTCACTGAGATGAGCTTCTTCTCAGCTCCTTCCTGATACACACTCCAGTGCAGTGGGACCAGACCAGAGGGAATGGGTCATGGACAGGTGTGAAAACCTTACACTGAGGGCTCACTTTTCAAGCCAGTCACCATAAGGACTGATGGCTCCTCAGCGTTTAGATGGCAAAAAACACCATCAGTGGCCCAAGTATCCTGAAAAGTGTCCCAACAAGGTGGGAAACAGTGCAGACCCCTTAGGTATGATTGTAGCAAGCCAACTGGATCTCTGGCAGAGGCAGGAATTTTATACCAAGGACAAGAGGTACAGCAAGACATCATCCCAGCAAACTCTATTTCCTGGGCTCTTGAGATCCCAAAGGAAAGCAGCAGGAGCAAAATCCACCTTGGCACTTAACCTGTGAGGACAAGACTGTGCCCTGGCATCTGCTGGGGCCCAGGTAACACACCTGAGGGCTCTGCTTACCATCTGTGCCTTTGTGCACGTAGCTGCCAGCTGGAGGCATCAGCTGCTGGTGGCTCCCTGCCTCCGAGTTGCTGTAGCCTTCCTGAGGCTCTGACAGTGTTCCTTGGGAGGACAGGTAGCTGGGAATGTCTGCAGGAAGGTTCATCTCCTCTGCAAGGCAGAATGGACACTCGTGACATCAACAGCATGGAGATTTGAAGGTATTACCAGCACTACTCTCCACGTTAACAAGAATACCCAGAATGTCAACTTTTTTTCCTACCTAGTTCTCTTTTTCCTACATCAGTGATTAAAAAGACACATAGCCGGTTCCAAACTTACAGGGAATGGAAATTTACACATATTATTCCAGGTCCTGAAAATATGTCTAGGTTTATTCAAATATTTACTGCCAAACTTAACTGTTTTCTCCCAATGTAGGACAGATCTAGGGTATAAGGAATGGAATTAGCACAATTTTGGTATTTAAAAGAACTTCTAAAATGAAGGAATTTGAGCAAATCCCTGAAGGGATTTGAGCAGGAAGTCTTCAATTCTTTAATCTTATCCATCTGTAATGAATCCAGAAATGTCAAGGATTAAAAACGGGGCCAAAGCCTGTTGCTTTTGCGCTTCACCTGTGTTAGTGATGCTGTAATCCTCGTTCTTCCTCCTCATGTGGTAGATGACGATGACCCACACCAGGGACGTGCCCACCACGCAGCACACGACGACGATAATCACGATGCCCACGGTCGTCCAGCCGTCCTCCTCATGGACGACGCCACCCTGGGCAGGGTCACAGTTGGGGGACGCCAGGACGTTGAGGTAAATGTGGCCACGCTCGGTGCCCAGCGTGTTGGACATGATGCAGGTGTACTTCCCGGCGTCCTCCAGCCCAGCGTCCACGATGATGAGGAGCTGATTGGCGGCGGCGAAGAAATGCCGCTCGGTGACGGCCAGGGGCCCGTCGTCCTTGGTCCAGTTGAGGCGAGGGGCAGGGCTGCCACCAGCTATGCACTGCAGGACGGCGGTCTCCCCTCGGGTCACCGTCCTGTCCTCCAGGGGCCTCACAAAGGAAGGAGTTTCTGGCGTGGTGGAGGAAAAAGAATTCAGTCGGAAGGTAATTTCGTAGCATTGTGGGATGGTTTGGGTGGAACCTCCTGATGTGGGCAGGGACACCTCTCACTAGCCCACGCTGTCCAGCCTGGCCTTCAACGCTCCCAGGGATGGGGCAGCCACAGCTTCTCTGCCCAACCTGTGCCAGGGCCTGCCCACCCTCACAGGGAAGGATTTCTTTCTAATATCCCGTCTAACCCTGTCCTCTGACACCTCCCTGCAGATACTGAGAGACATGGATGAGGCCCCTTCTCAGCCATCTTCTCTCGAGGCTGAACAAGCCCAGCTCCCTCAGCCTTTCATGGAATCATTAAAAACCATTGGAAAAGACCTTTCAGAGGATCAACTCCAACTGTTCACCATTTCCTTGTAAGAGAGATGCTCCAGTCCCTTCACCATCTCTGCTGCCCTGTGCCAGTCCCACTCCAGAAGCTCCATACCTCTCTTCTCCTGAGGAGCCCAGAACTGGACACAGCACTCCAGAGGCAACTCAGCAGAGATGAGGAGAGGGGCAGGATCACCTCCCTGACCTGCTGGCAACGCTCCTCCTAACGCACCCAGGACCCCAGGGGCCTTCTTGACCACGAGTTCACGTTACCTGGGACTAAATTTGCTCCAAGGCAACACAAATTACCTGCCCAATCTGGAGGGAGATACACCCCTCAGCCCCCTGCAAAGACCACACTGACCCCAGCTCCACTGGGCAGCCCTGGAGCTCAGCTTCCAAAGCTCCACCGCTCAAAAACCACACCAAGTGCCGCTCTTTGCATTTTAACTCCATTTCCTGGTATTTCATTGCCACTGCAGGCACGGAGGGGTCCACCTCCAGCACGGCACTCACCCAGCACAGTGAGGGTGGCGTTGGCTGACAGTCCCCCCGCGATGTTCTGGGCCATGCAGCTGTAGATGCCCATGTCTTCCATCTTCACATTTGCAATGAAGAACACGTCGTCCTCGGGCATGACGTGCATCCTCCTCTCCCTTGCAGCTGGGAAGTCTGTGCCACCATCCTTCTGCCAGGAGATCTGTGGGGTGGGATGGCCCTCGGCAGCACATTCCAGCCGGGCCATGGCCCCGGTGCGGATGGTGAGATCCATGGGAGTCTTCAGGAAAGAAGGGAGCTCTGCATCAAAGGAGACGAGAGCTTCAGGTAAAAAGCAGCAAAAGCTCCACAGCAGGGAGGAAGGAGACACATCTGAAACACACCTGAAGCTGTCCCTAAGGGAATGGGGCAGAGGTGATTTCTACCAGCTTTTCTTCCCAATTTAAATACAGCATCTACCGTGTTCATAGAATCATGGAATGGATTGGGTGGGAAGGGACCTTAAAGGTCATCTCATTTCACCCCCTGCCATGGGCAGGGACACCTTCCACCAGCCCAGCTTGCTCCAAGTCCTGTCCAACCTTGGACACTTCCAGGGATGGGGCAGCCACAGCTTCTCTGGGCACCCTGTGTCAGGGCCTGCCCATCTTCACAGGGAGGAATTTCATCCTAATATCCAGTATAAGCCCACTCTCTTTCAGTTTAAAGCCATTAATTTATTTAAGATGATGTGAAGAACAAGATTTCTCACGGGGAACAGACAGGGAAAAGGTTTAGCCTCCTTCCTAAGCCCTTTGTCCCACTTTTTTCCCCCCTGGCAACAGGAAAGGTGAACTTCCACCTCACCATCTCTGCTCTCAGGGGCCTTGGGGATCAGTGATCTGCTGACTGATGTGAACATTGTCTTCTCACCTCCCTTCCCCCAAGGCAAACTAAAGAGAATCACGGTGCCTAAAATTAAAGAGACTTCACTGTTGACTTTTCAGAATGTTTCCAGTCCCAGCACTTGTGTTGAGTCTTCCCCAGTTTTACACGGGGAAAAGGTGCTGAGTTCTGAGGGGACAGCAGAGGGAGCTTTTAGTTTAAAGAATTCCACATCCAATTAAACCAGCTGAACAACTAACTGTGTTCTAATAAAGTACGGGAGATAACTGCCACTTTCAAAGAGTAAACACAAAGAAATAAAAATCCCTTGTCTCCTGCTTTACAAAAAGCTGTTGGATACTTTTAAATCCCAGTTAGACAGACTTGCAAGACTATTTTGGGCCAGCTCCAGTGAAAAACAGACTGGTAGCTTTTTAAACAATTTGTGACCGTTATCACTTACCATTGACAGTCAGCTTGGCTTTGTTGGAGTAGTTGGAGCCGAAGTGATTGGTGACGATGCACTGGTACTTCCCCTCGTCGGTGAAGTTCACGTTGAAGAGGTGCAGGACGGTGGTGTACTCCAGCACTTCGGCGCTTTGCTGCTGGTACCTGGCAAAGTTCTCCACGTCTGCATCGTAGAGGAGCTCGCTGTCCTTGCGCCAGGCCGTGGCCATGGGGGAGTCGCTGCTGCTCACGGCGCTGCACGTCAGCGTCACGTTCATGCCCCGCAGGGCCACCGTGCTCTCGGGGTGGACCCTGATCTGAGGCTTCGGGAAGTTATCTGCGAAGAGAAACAGCCCGATCAGCTCCTTTCCTCTCCAACTTGAGTTAACAGTGCAAGAGAACTCGGTGTGAGCAGAGGGGACACTTTGGGAGGAGCCGTCCTGCTCGAGGTGCGCAGGGTCGGCGGTTCTCAGGTGCAAATCACGCCGGGAGGGAGGATTAGAACCAGAGGCAGGCAGAGCAATCGGCACTGGGAACAACCGGTGGGAAATGTGGTTCTGAGCAGCCCTGCCTTTTGTCCAGCTGCCTGCAACCTGCTATATTTAGCTCACACCCAAAAGCCCTGCTCAGCTGAAGAGCCAGGCTGTTTCATGAAGGACTGAGACTTACTTTCAGATGGTTTAAATACCCTTTAGAGAAGAGCCTTTAAGTTCTACAAGTACAAAGCGTAACGAGCTGGCAGTTCACTATCTCATCCCACTCAATGAGAGTGACTTCAATACCCACTATTTCAGCAGAGATGCTCTCACAGGCACAGAGAGTTCTGTCAGGCACCACACTGGCGATGCTGGAGTGGAGAAGTGGGTGATTGCACCTACATGATGATTATTGCAGCCTTTACCCCCCAAGCAATAAAAGAATTGCACGCACACAAGTAACCCTTATCAGATTGCTCACCTAGAAAAGGGAACACCGCACTAATCCCAGGCCTGCCACAGACATCACCCAGGACTCCGCTGAAGAGTCTCACAGTCGGGTTACAAAACTAAACGGGCTCATGTCTGAAACTGTGGTGGCAGAGAGCAGATAAACAGCACAGATATGGAGCACCAGGGAATGTGCCAGAGTCTGATCTACTCTAATTGCTGTCCAGAGTTGTGGCTGCCCCATCCCTGGAAGTGTCCAAGGCCAGGCTTGGACAGGGCTTGGAGTAACGTGGGCTGGTGGAAGGTGCCCATGGCAGGGGGTGAGACAAGATGAGCTTTAAGGTCCCTTTCAAGCCAAACCATTCCATGATTCTGAAACTCCAGCCTTGCTGGTATGGACAAGAACCAGGAAAGAAGCGTCCAACAGCCCTTCTAAAGCTCATGGCATTCATGAGCAGGGAGAACGGAAGCATCACTGGTTTTTAATAGTCAGCTAAATAAAAACCAATGCAGCCTCACAGCATTACTCCCTGAGGTTGGCTTCAGTGCTCAAACACCCCAAAACAGAGCAAAGAGAAGCAGAATTAAATCCCAGGCCCACGTGTGCATCCCAGCCGAGACCAAGAGACTCCACACCTCTACAGCCTGATTTCAGCTGCACAGACCTGTGGTACCACGCTTTTATATCAAGAGTCATTAAAAATACAAACCACAGACAAAGTCCTCAGGGTCCACACTGAGCAGGCTCTGTCCTGCCAGCCACTCAGGGTGGGCACAGGTGACATTTACAGCCTGCTGCAGGTGGCTCTCAGTGAGCCACTGGGGCAGCCACTTCAACTGGCAGTCACAGAGCAAACTGCTGGTGTTCAAAACTCTGCAGAAACAAGGCAAAACAAAAGGGTGTTGAAGTGTATTTCACATTCCTACCTGAGATTTCACGCAGCAAAACAACTCACAGCATATACATTCAGAACTGTCAGGATTTACAGTACTATTTTCCACCTATGGGTATTTATTATAAAGTCTTGGCTATTTATGACAGAAACAACTCCTCTACGTCAGCATTAAAACCTTAAAATTTCTTCTTAATTCTGGAGGATGTAACCTTGCAGTTTCAACTTCTTAAAAAAATCCCCCAGAACACTAAGCCCGTCTTTACAATTATCTCAGCCCTCTTTGAAGCAATTAAAAGCAGCAACACTGCAGAGCAGCTCCATATCTCCAACTAAACACACTTGCCACCACGCAATGAGTAGAAGCCTCAATTCTCATTTTCGAGCCGGGTGACACATGTTTAACACTGATTTTTTTCACACAGGTATCAAGTGCAGATCGTTTCCTCTGCTCCACAGAAAAACTGCCAACAGGGAACAATAAGGGGTCACTTCCCCCCCAGCACCTGCTTCCCAAGTTTCCTAAATATTATGTTTGAGTTATGACTGAGGAGATGAATCCAGCAGTGGCTGAGGAGAGGCACCAGACGAGCCAGGATTCCACCCTGCTCTTTGCATGAACATACCAATGATTCCACACTTTTCAAATACACCAGAGAAGGCAAAGAAATCTGTAGCAACTCAAATGTGTCTCCTCACACTGGCAGATCCTGCAGATTAAATCCATCTGGCCAAGATTAACTAAGGGAATAACAATTTTAGAGCAGACCACGTGATAACCAGAGACTTTATCTCACAGAAAGGACTGTGCTGCAGTAAGGTTAGTCTTGGGTGTGAAGGTCACTTCTCATTATAATACTTCAAATACCTGAAGACCACAAGAGGCTCTAGCAGCTTAAACATCTGCTGAGCATGTAAAAAATCTTGTCCAGCTGTGAATTTTAAAGCCCTTCCCTAGCCCCAAAAATAGGAAGTCAAGATGTAGGGTTTGCTAAGCCCCCTGAAAGATTCCTGATGGATTATTTCTTTTGTTCACTGCCTACATGCAAGTGAGGGCTGAGCCGAGCTTGCTGCAAAATCCTAAGATAGGAAAAGCTTACTGGTTCAGCACTGCCAGAAAAAATTACCTCCTACTAATTGCAAGTAAGGAAATGGAAGGGTAGATTTTATCAAAACTTATATCTAAATATACTGCTCCCAATTTTGAGTTCCTAATTTACCAGCGTTTCTACAGGATGAAAGCAGACACACTTTGACAACTTCAGCCAATGGCTGAAGGATTCTTGTCAAGAATCTCTAAATAATTGTCATGAACTTACAGCTCCTTCAGCTGAGCCTGGGCAAAGGCATTTTCCTGGATGGACATTACTGCATTGTTGCTTAAATCTCTGTAAATTAAGCAAAGAGCACAACAATGGGTCAGTGAGATTTCATATGGCGCCCTCAAGTTAAATTCTTCAAAAACTGACAGAGAATACAAGACTGCAGTTGACAAATAACTAGAAGTTCTACAAAGTAAAGTACTTACAGATGTTCAAGCCCTTCAAGACCAGAGAATGCTTTTGTGGTAATTGACTTTATCTGGTTTCCTTGCAAGATCCTGAAAGACAAAGCCCCAGATCCCAGTCTGAATGTCAATATGAGTTCACAAACCAGCCCTACAGGAGATCCCTGTGATGTTTGACTACATTTTTTCTAATTCTAGCTGAGCTAAAAGACCAAACACTATTTTTTTTAGCTTAAAGGCTCAACTAATTTTCCCACGACCAGGCTTTATTTTCTATTCTTAACTTAAGAGATGTGGGTTAGAGATGTGTCAGAAGATAATTTAAGTCAGGAAAATGAAACAGTGACAAGCAGAACTTGGGAGTGGAGCAAGAACTTCCCAATACCAACCTGCCCCATGACATGAGCTCCTGGGCTGCACCCTCAAACCAGGCTATTTGTAATAAGCCATGCCTGTAGCTTCCTACAAAGCACATGGCACTGGGGGAGAAATGCACGGTCTGAGTGCTGAGAAGTTGTTAGTTCAACGGGGTTTCATATTTGCTCCAAAATACTTTGTATTTTGGGTTGGTTTTATTGAAAAGTGATAACTTTCACCCAAACTAAAGAAGCACAAAAAGTGATAATCACACACAGAGGGAGTGAGCTGCTCAATAATCAATAAAGTCAAGCACTTATGCTTAATTTCTTGAAATTGGTGCTGCAACCCAATGTTCCTGAACCTGGAACCCAAGCCTACATCAGGAGGTTGTGGCACACAAATGGAAACAACAAACAGCTGCCATTAAAAAGGTTTTCTGCCTTCTCACTGATTTACAATTCCTTCTTATTTTGCCCTCCCTCTCCTCTGCAAGCCTGGGAAATGCTGCCATTCCCATGCTTTGTAATACATACAGTTTATCCAGCCTGCTGAGTCCCACAAATGCTTCATTTGCATCTTCTATGGCCCAGGAGATCTCGTTGTTCCGCAAGTCCCTGCAGGAGAAGAGCTTTCTTAGAAAGAAGCCTTGGAAAAGCCTGGAATTAAGCTTCTTTTTCTTAGAAGGAAGCCTTGGAACATCATCATGGTGAGCTGGGGAAGAGATTAGTGCTGCATGGGCCAGGTACAGTGCTCTGGCACAGCATCACCTGGCAGGTCTCAAACCTTTCACAAAAGCTAAGCTTGTCAGGAGATGAACACCCACTTGAGAGGTGCAAGGGAAAGCTGTTCCTGATCAGTGCTGCAGCCAGAACCACAAACAAATCCTGCAGTACAACTTCTTGATGTGGTACTTAAGGAAAGCCCCAGTCTGACCAGCACTTGTCATGTGATGGAGCATTTGCCAGGAGCTGGGAGAGGCTCCTGAAGCAAGTTGGTTCATGTAAGGAAATTAAGCAATATAGCAGCAGCATTAATCTTGCCCAGTAACAGGCTTATAACAGCATTAGCATATTAAGAGATTACACACAGGTTACAGTGTAGGGCTGCCAGGCACACAGTGGTGGATTTTCAGAATGAAGTTGGTATTCTGCTCACAAATCTCGTTATCAGCTAATGGGATTGCTGATTGACCTCTGAACAGCACTTCAGCCCCTGATGGAGAGGAGAGGTCTACACAGCAAAAGCAATAGAGCAGTATGGTTTGGAGAGGATTAAATGCTTTTTAGGGAGAAGAAGAAATAAATTCACTCGCATTTTTAGCCTGAATGGCATGGACTGAGCCAAGAGCATGGTTTGATACCACCACGCACAGAAGTCCCTGCAGACAGGAGTGTGTTTAAAGGAAAGCACACTAATAAAGAATAACCTCCACTGTGTTTTACCAGATATTCTATGCAACAGCTTGAGGGAGCTTCCAAATGAGTTAACTGACACAAAACTAGCTACATACAGAGGCAACTTCATACAACACTCATATAGACACCTCCTTCTGTGTGCTGATGGTGGAAAAATGAAGTATTCCTTGGATGAGACTGTAAATTGTATAGAACATCAGCTGGAAGAGACTGGGATCAACCTCCAGAACACCATCAGTGGTAAGGCATTATATGCTTCTTATTCTTTGAAACACTGGAGTCTTGTTCCTAACACCAGGCAGCAGTCACTCCACAATTAATACATACACACTTTAGATCCTGGGCCAAAAATAAAAGGAATTCCATGTTTCATGCATCACAAGGTTCAAACAAATATGGCCTTGAAACCTGCTCACATTAAGTATTTTCCTCTTTAAAAACTACTCAAGCTAAAGTACTTGACATGGATGTGATATAATGAGAGTTACTAGATGAATAGTATGCCAGATTTACTTCCATGCTGCTAATTCTTCTGATTTAAAACTTGTTTCCAGCATTATCTCAAGGTCCGCTTCAGACTGTTAGACAGTGAATGCTGGAGAATGTAAATTCCAAGCTGCTCTCACGTTATTGCAGAATAAATAATGGGGTAAGATTTAAAACAGTGATGCTTTTAGATACACCTTTAATACCTTGTAGTTAATATCAATTTTCTCCAGCATAGCAGCGTGGCAGGAGCTGAACATACAGCAATATTTACATCAGCCCTAGCACTGAAACAACCCGCACACAACCAACAATGGAACTAATCCCGCAGCCACACGGGGTCTCTTGTTGGAAGCATTTTTACACTCCACTACTCGGACCACTTAGCAAAATGAGTGAGCAGCCCTAAAAAAAAGCCCCTCATTGTGTGAGCAGAGGAACTGGCTCCTCATGCCTGGCTGGGCACAAATGCTTGGAGCCTTGTTAATCACCACTGCCCTCCGTGCTGCACATTCCAGCCCCAAAGGAAAGGGCCAGGCCCTCGGCTGTCGACGCCCCTGAGAGCCCAGCAAAACCTACTAATTAATCTGCTCTTGTTCTTTTTCATGCTACTCTAAACCTAAGAAATTAGGTTTAATTATTTCATTAAAAGGTTGCATTAAGGTTAACAGAATATGACTGCTTACATAAATCTCTCTGGCGAGTTTGCTTATTTAAGCATTTATTCAATGAAGTGACAGAGGGGTTGTAAACTTTCACTCCTTCCTCAAGTACCATTGTTTAGGATAATTACAACTGTTCAGATCTACTTGGGACAGGACTGGGTGTTTTCAGAAACATCCAACAGCTGCAGCTGCTGCCAAAGGTCCTGGCAAGTGCAGAGCTGAGCCCGTGACAGCAAGAGGAACCTGAGACCTCCTGCTAGTCTGTGACCTCAGCACACAGGCAGGGTGGCCCAAACCACACCTCCTGCAGCACAAAAGGCTTCTCCACTTGGCTTCTGAGCTTCCAACCTTAACAAAACCCTCTGGAATAAAGAGTTCTGGGCTATTTGCTCCACGAGTGGCATTTATCCACAAGTTATCCACACCTCTCAGAGCCAGTGGGACACATCTCAAGGTCACCAAGTCACTGTTTCTCACCACCACTAAGACTGAGTGGTTGGTTTGTTTTGGCTGGGCTGGAATTCTGTTATCTTGGCAAACCAAAAGATTACCAAGCCCTGCCACACCTGCAGGCAGGACAGACCCACAGTGACCTCAGGCTTCCACAGTGCAATATCCTTTGTCTGTGTTTCCAAAAGCTCACCCTGAAATTTCAGTGAGAAGTTTTCTGTACTTACAAGGTTTGAAGATTTGTCAGACCTCTGAAGACACCATCAGCAATGTGACTAATGTGATTGTCACCCAGGTTTAGCTTCTCCAACAAGCCAAGTCCCACAAAGGCAGATTCCTTGAGGCGAGTGAGCTGGTTGTATGACAAGTCCCTGGAAACATTGAACACAGACTTTAAAGGCAAGTGGGGGGGATTAATTATGAAGATACTATCTGACTTGATTAACTATTGTGTTTTGATTAGTTTCTCTAAGAGAACACTTATAAGTAAAATACACAGCATTATCACGGGCCTGACAAGGAAATGGAGTGCTTCCCTGGGTAATTAATTCTTGCCAATCTGTTATTGCAACATTCCAAAATTCCTAATGAAAAGCAGCCCAGGACTTACAGCTCAGCAAGTCTTTGGCAGAATTCCCACGCATCTGGGCTGATCCTGGTGATGGCATTCTGGCTAACATAGAGCTGTTGCAATGTCCTCAGCCCATACAGCCAGCCCTTGTTTACTTCTGTTAAGTTATTATGTTCCAGTTCTCTACGGAATTAGAAGGAAAAATATTTGTCAAGTAGATAATCAATGAAATATCTATTTATAAACGTTCACCTTGTGGATCTCAAAATTGTTCACTAATATGAGGCCTTAGACACAAAGTGCAAAATTCTATCCATATTCCATTGAAATCAAAAGAATGAATTAAAGTACATGAAGAACTAACTCAACACCAGCTGCAGGGATCCAGTGGCAGAAACAAAACTGCAATCTGTTTTCAAGAAGAATTCCTTTCCTAAAAAGCCTTTTGCTGACAGTGCATGGCACACCCTGGTGTCTGCTCTGTCAAAGTCACAGAGCAGAGAACAGCCCCACGTTATGGGGACTGCAAATGAAAACCAGCAAAAAAGCAACTCCAGAGTCAACCATTCTTGATCACCAAGTGGGAGGAGGCTGGGAAGAACACCAGTATCACGGAAGCACAGAATGGGTTGGGTTGGAAAGGACCTTAAAGCTCATCCAGTTCCAACCCTCTGCCATGGCAGGGACACCTTCCACCAGACAAGGCTGCTCCAAGCCCCGTCCAACCTGGCTTTGAACACTTCAGGGATGGAGAAATGTATCTTTCCAACTCCAAAGTAACCAGACATGACAAAGACAATGCAAAAATACTCTTTTCATGTGATTTCATCAATATCTCAGCACAGCCTTGATGTGCAGGAAGCCATACACAACACACCCTCCAGAGCCAGGGACCCTTAAAGAAATTCCACAACTAGGCATACTCACAGTTCCTCTATATTACCCAGGCCAAAGAATGCTCCATCCATTAGTCTGCTAATCCCATTGCGCTGCATTTTCAAGGATTTTAAGGATTCCAGTCCTTGGAATGTAAGGCTTTCCACTGTTTTAATCCGGTTCCTTTTCAGTTCCCTTTATAAAGATGACATTGAAATATTCAGACACCTTTCAACGAGCACCACTTTGTGAAAGTGGGGAACGTGCTGAGATGGCTGAGCCAGCTGTAAATGCTGGTTTTATGCTTTCAGGAGTGTTACTTACAGAAACTGCACGTGAGGCAACTTGAAGATCTTTGGTGGAATCACACTAATCCTATTTCTGTTCAGCTTCACCACCATCAGTGAGCTAGATAAGTTATCAAGGCAACCTGCTTCTAGAGTAGTTATCCTGTTGTTACTCAGATTCCTAGGAAAGGAAGAGGGAAAGAGGCCTTGCAGAACATGGACTTTTAAGAACACAATGGCACAAACGCCTCAGATCACTTGTACTTACAGGTATTTCAGTTGCATCCGTGGAAAAGAAGAGGCTTTAATTTCTGAGATCAGATTAGAACTAAGATCTAGATTTTCCAGTGAAAGGTAGACCTGGAGCTGCTCAGCGTTTATTTCTGGGATGGTATTGTGCACCCTGAAGAGAATCAGCAACAAATATGATCATCAAAACATGCCACGCCTTCCAATTGCTGAAAAGAGTTACAGGACCCTGCGTATCAACATCAGGGAGCCTCCTGGGTGGGACACGCACCACATGCTTCCAAAAGTGTGAATTCCTGAAGCAATACTGCAAATCCAAGAGCTATCTGCCACCTTGACACGAGTAGACTCAAATTCTGAGGCCTGTAGCCGGGCTGCTCCGTGTGGGATCTGTCATCCCTACCCTGCATCCCTCCCCTTCAACGCTGCCTGCCTCGGCTGACTGCATTTTATCGGTAATTTAGGGTGACTCGGTTGTCTCAGTGATTTGTATGTCTTTAAAGAGCGCTCACATATTCCCCAAAGCCCTGTAGAAGAGCAGTATTTCAAGACAAAAGAAGACGTTTTCCTGCAATTTGATGGCAGAGCTCTAACACGATTCTCCCATTTGTAAAACAAGGAAAAGGCAGAGGAGCTATTACTCACAGCGAGAGGAGAGTTATATTGGAAGTTGTTTCTCCAAAATATGGAATTTCACTCAGCTCATTGTAATTCATTTTCCTTAAAAAGAGAAAAAAAAAAAAATTACTGGCACTTCAAAGGGAAGAAAAACCCTTCTGTACACAGCAGAAATTATTCATATCAAAATGCATTTAATGAGTTTATTATATTAATAATACGTTATAATTGATAAAATAGAGCCCTAAAACCTTAAATACCAACAATTTGAACAATTTAACAGTAAAACACGCTCATTTTTTCCATTTGCATGGATACTATTATTCTCTTTCATTTAAAATCAGCTACAGCCAAAACAAATATGTCTCACTTCTCTTTAAAAACATTGGTCTCTTAATCTTTTATGAAAAAGCAGCAGTTTTATACATAAAATGTGCTGCCAACACAGACCATCCATTTTTAATTAACTTGCACTGAATTTTTCTGCAAGTCAGACCAGGTATCTCTACATGCAATGAAATGTTCTAATTAGAATTAGGTAGGCTGTCTTTAGAGTTTATCCTCCTAAAAAGCAACTTACACTTCTTGCAGCGTATGAACAGACAAGTCAATGCTCCAGTTGGATGATAATAAATGATTGTGACTTAAATCCCTAGAGAACAGAGAGAAAAGTTATTTAGCTCCTGGGATAAGATAAATTTAAAAGAAAAAAGACCAAACCATGTATGTTTTGTGCAACCTCATGTCTTCATTACAGTTAGTTTTAAGCTTATCAGGCAGGCAGCAGCCATGCTGACACAGGAGATAAAAATCAGCCTTTACAACCAAAACTACCATGGTCCTATTAAAAAGAATATTGAAATATAATTGAGAATATTTCAAACTATTCCCATTGACACCCAGGCTGGGGCAGCCACAGCACCCACACACTTCTCTGTCCCTGCAATAGCTTTGAGCCTGTGCTTGACTCCCAACACACCAAGGGCCAAATTAATACACAAAGAAAACTGAAACTCCATTTTTCGAAGGCTTTTAGGAAGAATATAATATAATATTTCAGTTGGAGGTGATCTACAACAATCCTCTAGTCCAGCTGCCTGACCACTTCAGGGCGGACCAAAAGTTAAAGCAAATTATTCAGGATACTGCCCAAATGCCTCCTGAACACTGACAGCCATGGGGCCTGAGTGATGGGCACCTCCTCCCAGGGCCTAGTGTCTAATTACCAAGGTAGAAATGAAGATTTTAATGCAGAAAGCCCAGAAAAGTATTTTTCTATTATTAGTCACATTTGGACTACAGCAAAGTTCTCACTGCAGTAAGGCCTCTTTCAGGAAATTGGGTATAACTCATATTCAAACCAGTTCTGACATTATTTGTATTTAGTTTCTGTTGCTTTTCTTTATCAGACCGACTGAGCGCTAAATACACTGGCTGCTTTTCTGTGTTTAGAGATCATTCAGTCACACAGCTAAGATTCCTGTTACGCTGCAGACCCAGATGCAATGGGAGAGCCAAAATGGAAGAATCCACATCACTTTAGCAGCCCTTGCACTGCATCTGGGAGGCCCACGCTGTGCGAGACACAGAACAAACAAGCAAAATTTGCATTTTAGGGATTCATCTGGTATTGCATGTAACATCTAAACACTCAGTTTGAATTGAAGTGGTTTTATATCCCGAGTAAATAAAACAGAACACGCCCCCCAAGTGATCATGGATGATGCAGAATGACCTTAATTGAGCCCAGCTGAGCTGTGGCTGGGACAGGTGTCAGTGCAGGGGGTCATCTGAGCTCACCCAAACACCCCACTGTGAATGGAACTTGCTGAACTAATTAAGTGATACCCAACCTACTTTTATTCATGGTCTCTCTAGTTACCAGGATATATAAACACGCTTCCCACCACAGTGACCACCAGCATCGTGCTTCCCTCTCCCCCTTCACACAACCACCCTTCAAACAGGGCTGGAATTCCTTGTTCTACAGAATCTAATGTTAAGATGCAGACATATAAAAAAATATTTCCTAACTCCTAGACTTCCCTACCCTTCTCATCACCTGCCAAGTATTCCACAAAACATACATCTTCACAGGAAAAATGAAGTTACAGATGCCTGAACGCTTCCATCATGAAAATAAGTTCCAAAAGTGTTCTCCTGGCCTTATGAAAAACAAAAACCTAAAATAAAATCAACTCTTCACACAATGAAAGCATCGCCTGCAAGTAGTTTGAAAGAATTAGGAAAAAGAAGAATTTTTACTACTCAAAGCAAGGTGAAGTGATATCACAGAACCAAGAGAAGAGCATATCAGGGACTCAATCATGTGAGAAAAAATAGGCTTTGATTAATTTTAAACAGCTGGTAAGCATTATAGCTCGTTTAGATTGAGAACTGCCAGAGCAGCCCTAGTGAAGAGAAAACGTCACCCACACTTCATGTGCCAAAATCCTGAAAGCCACAACAGAGACAGACACAGAATGGATGGAGAGCAGCCCTGAGGAGAAGGACTTGGGGGTGTTGGGGGATGAGCAGCTCAACATGACCCAGGAACGTGTGTCTGCAGCCCAGATCAGCCATGTACTGGATCCCACAGCGTGGGCAGCAGGGCAGGGGGGGATTCTGCCCCACTCAGGTGAGACCCCACCTGCAGAGCTGCCTCCAGCTCTGGATCCAACATCACAAGGATGTGGAGCTGCTGGAGTGAGTCCAGAGAAGGTCACTGAGGTGTCCCAAGGGCTGGAGCCCCTCTGCTCTGGAGCCAGGCTGGGAGAGCTGGGGGTGTTCACCTGGAGAAAAGAAGGCTCCAGGGAGACCTTCCAGTGCCTAAAGGGGCTCCAGGAGAGCTGGAGAGGGACTTGGGACAAGGGACAGGACAAGGGGGAATGGCTTCCCACTGCCAGAGGGCAGGGCTGGATGGGATATTGGGAAAGAGTTCTTGGCTGTGAGGGTGGGCAGGCCCTGGCACAGGGTGCCCAGAGAAGCTGTGGCTGCCCCATCCCTGGAAATGTCCAAGGGCAGGTTGGACGGGGCTTGGAGCAAGCTAGCCTGGTGGGAGATGTCCCTGCCCATGGCAGGCGGTGAGACGAGATGACCTTTGAGGTCCCTTCCAACCCAAACCAGTCAGAGATACCCTTATTGTTTGCAGCCTGTCAGATTGCACAACACAGCACAGTGCCAGCTCTGCTTCTTCCCACTGCACCTTGTGCCAAGCAGCTTTAAACACACCCTCTATCAGCTTGGAGAAAGATGCAAGTATTTGTTGGAGCTTGAAAACTGGCTCTTCAAACCAGCATGGATAGCATTTTGCTTATTAGCCTCCTGATGAACTGCCAACTCCCTCCTCCAGGCACCGACACCCTCCCTGACAAGTTACAGTATTCTTGTATCCCTCTAAACACGAAAGGTTTTACACACAAGGTGTTGCATTTCTATGCTGAAATACAATTTTTCTTGGAAAGGAGAGAACCACAGAAGGGCAGGAAGGTGAGAAGCTTCCTCGGACACATCCAGTATTTAAAACAGATTAGACTCAGCCCTGCTAGAGGAATTCCTGGAGTTAACTGAACAGTGGTTTGTATGTTTATGGTACCTGCCCAACAGGTTTCATTTTCTCTTGGCCTGGAATAATGTCATTCCTATCAACTGGGAAACACAATCACTGCAAGAGGGACTGAGAACTCTGTGCACAGAAGCAGGTTCTGCTATCCCTCCTATTGCAGCACCTCTTCCACCTGAGTTTGTTGTAGCCAAAGGTGACAAAAGCAACGGTGACTGTGACAGCAACAGTCAAGGAAGGACAAAGGCTTGACCTGCGTGAACACCATTTAGCACACTTATAATTAAACACTTGGGAGCAGGGACTACGGGTGGCTCCTAATTGCTTTGTGGGATTCCTTCGGAAAAACAACAGCAAACGCCACGGGGAGTCCACAATGGTTTAACGGAGGAAAAAGGAGGGAGTCGCTCAGCTGCAAAGGGATGCAGAGGAAACCAGGAGCAGCAGGTCGGGCTGGCAGGAGCATTTCCAAGCACAGTCCTACGGGACCGTGTCCTGCAGCCTGACCTGACTGGCATCACCTCCAGCCTTACTAACCACACTGTGCTTCTGCCCCGCACTCCTCTCGGTGCCCTGGCACACGGAGCCTGTGGGGCCAGACCCTTTTCCTCTCTACGGCTCTGCTCCAGTCTCCTGCTCCAAAGGAACCACAGAATATCCTGAGTTGGAAGGGCCCCACGAGGAGCACTGACGCTTCTCCCCAAGGCGCTCCCGAGGGCAGAACCACGGAATCACTGAGATGGGAAAAGACCCCCAGGATCACCGAGCCCACCCTGTGCCCGATGCCCACCTTGTCCCCCAGCCCAGAACACTCAGTGCCACCTCCAGCCCTTCCTTGGACACCTCCAGGGTGGGCACTCCAAACCTCCCTGGGCAGCCCCTTCCAAGGCCTGACCACCCTTTCCAGGAGGAAATTCCCCCTGCTGTCCCACCTGCCCCTCCCCTGGCCCAGCCTGAGCCCGTTCCCTCTCCTCCTATCCCTATTCCCTGCGAGCAGAGTCCAATCCTTCAATCCCTCCCTGGATCCATCAAGGAGTTCCAGAGCCAGAAGGTCCCCC
>VWZF01007235.1:168834-188416 GCA_013396755.1 Sclerurus mexicanus
CCGCATCGCCCGGCCCGGCCCGGCCCCGCCGCCCGCACCGCCCGCTCCGCGCAGGCCGAGAGGGGCGGCGCTTCTGGCTGGCCACGCCCACCGCGCCCGGGGGTGGTCCGAGGGGCGGGGCCATAACTGGGCGGGGACACCGCGAAACCACGCCCACTCGCATCGCAGCACATATTTGGGAGAGGGCGTGGTCTGAGGGGCGTGGTCACTGAAACCACGCCCCATTACGCCAGCGCATCACCGAGGGGCGTGGCCATGGCTAGATTGACATATAACTGGGCGTGGTTATGTTAGGCCACGCCCCGCGATCGGCCACGCCCATTTCTTAAACACATTCAAGTCCCAAAGGGGAAATGATAATTTAGGAGTTTTATATATTTGTAGATTTTAATATTTTATGTGTTTCCTGCTTGCAGCAAGCGTGGATAAAGCCCTTCCCAAATCTTCGTTCCCAAAGTCTAGCCATGACGATGATGATTTTATGTGTTTGCACATTTTTATTTATTATTTTAGTTTTATTTTTTATTTGATGTCTCATATGCTTGTTGGCTGCTGTATCGTTTCTCGCGCTCGAGGCAGCGGCTAACAGTTCCCTAGCAGTTTCTCACGTTCCTGAATTTTGTTTAGCTGTCTTTTCATGGGACGAGAACCAGCGAGGACACACACCTGGACCAGAATAACAAGGCAAAACAAGATAGGAGGCCCAGAACCCTTGGAGGTGCTCCATCTGAGGAAGGTACCAGGCTGGATGCGCCCATTAAATATGACAATTAAGTAGCATTGTAAATTTGTAAGAGCCCTACGCTATGCACGCATCCATGTACTCTGTGCACCACAAAGCTTCCATTAAGGAGCTGCTCTCCACTTTCCCTGTACTGGAACCGTCTCGAAAGTTTATTTCCTTGATTTTAGGCAACATTCCCTATAGCAACCACAGCTGTCCTTGTCGTGTCGATGCCCATCAGTGTCCGCAGGGAGGGCTCAGGGATGGACCGGGTTCTGCTCGGGGCTGCCCAGCGATGGGACAGGGGAAAGGGGCAGGAACTGATGCTCAGGAAGTTCCACCTGGACACGAGGAAGAAGAACTTCACTATGCAGTGACCCAGCACTGAACAGGCTGCCCAGAGAGAGTGTGGAGTGTCCCTCACTGGGGATATCCCAGTCTGGGCACGACCCTGTGCCGTGTGCTCTGGGGTGGCCCTGGGCGAGCAGGGAGGTGGGACCAGATGCCTCGCTGTGGTCCCTCCCAGCCTGACCCACTCTGCGATTCTGTGTCCCCACGGCCCGGGTGTTGTCGCCAAAGTGTCACCCCGTCCCTGGGCTGCTGGGGAGGTGTCCCCTCACAGGCAGGGAGGTGGTGGGACAGACAGACAGCCAGCTGCCGGGAACCCCTGGCACCGTCCTTGCTGTTCAGGCACTGCCACCTCGTGGTCCTGGCCCCGGCCGAGGGGCTGCCGAAGGCTCCATCCCCAGGGGGCTCGGGAGAAAACATCCCCATCCTCTGCCCCTCGGGTCGGGATGCGCAGCTCAGCGCTGCCCGGGGGCACGGCAAACCGGGGCCGGTGCTCGCAGCATCCCCGGGCTGCCCCGGGCCAGTCTGGCTGCGCGGGGAAGGCGGAGGGAGCCGCACACATCCCTGCTTGCCAGCGCAGCCCGGGGTCGGGTGCCGGCGGCAGGTGGAAGGAAGTTCCCACGGAGCAGCGAGGCTGAGCGGCACCGCCTGTTGCTGCTGGGGCATTGGCGGCGATGTCAGGCTGTAAGAGTGTCCAAAAGAGGGCTGTGAAGATGGTGAAGGGGCTGGGGGGGGGCCATACAAGAAGCAGCTCAGGGCATAGGTTCGGCCTGGAGAGGATGAGACTCATCAGGGTCTGCAGTTTCCTCGGAGGGGCACCTCCGATCTCTGCTCTCTGAGCAGGGCCAGGACCCAGGGAATGGCAGGGAGAGTGCCAGGGAGGGTTAGGTTGGATATTGGAAAACATTCTTCCCCCAGAGGGTGGTGGGCACTGACCAGGCTCCCCAGGGCTGTGGGTACAGCCCCAAGGCTGCCAGAGCTCCAGGAGGGTTTGGACAGAGCTCTGAGGCACAGGATGGGATTTTGGGGTGTCTGTGCAGGGCCAGGAGTTGGACTGGATGAGCCTTGGGGGTCCCCTCCATTTCAGGATATTCTCTGATTCTATGGTCTGTGCAAACAGGCCTGAGATCTGAGCAGGGACAGGGATGCTGCCAGTTGGGGATCCGCTCCCTCCATCAGGGTGGCCACTGGCAGCGCTGTCCCCAGCCGCCCAGGACCACAGGTTTGGGCTAGCTCAATTAGGAGCATCTGCTCAGACAAAGTCCAGGGCCCAGCACAGGTCTCTCCAACAATAGTTCCCACTGCAATTTGCATTTGTAAGAGTATTGCCATGGCAGCATAAATTTGCATATTAATAGAAGCCAGTCTTAATTGTTGAGCTGCTCCTAACGTCTCCGAGCAGAAAGGAGCCTGCTGTGATTCATGGAACTGCAACTGCCAGTGCTGGGGGCCCTGCCTTCCCAGCCAAGTTCCTTAAAGCTCTCCTTCCTCCTCCCTCCTGCTCCCTCTGCCAGTCCCAGCTCCTGGGATCTGTGCAGTTGCCCACAGTACCCATTTAGGAGTGAAACCCTGGGCTCTCATCCTGCCTCTGGGAGCTATCTGCACATATAGGGCTGGTGCTGTGTGCAGGGCACCTCCTGTGTGCCCAGGATTGCCTGGGCTTCCCTCCAGGTACCCCAAATCCCAGCCCTGCTGACCGTGCTGTGGGGCACAAGCCCTTGCAGAGCAGGAGGCAGTTGCACACCCGGGGGTTCCAGCAGAAATGATCCCGCTGGAATTACTTCCAGTGCCAGTGTGGTTCAGCATGGGGCAGGCACTCGATCCCTGTCCTGTCCCTGGCTGGGACAAGAGGGGTGGAGGGGCCACGGTGTTACCAGGGAAGAGCATGCACGTCTCCTCGTCTCTGAGATGAGGAGTCTCCCTCCTCCCCATCACGGGTGGGGGCCAGGAGGCTCTGCTGGTCCCCCTTGGGCCACTCTTCTCTCCCAGCCCCTGGGCTGCTCTCCCGAACATCCCGAGGGAAACCTGGCATCCTACTGCAGCATATGCCAGGAATCCCCCTGGCCAGGGCAAGCCTCCCCGGCTGGGTGGCAATGGAGAATCAGCGCATCCCCTTGCTGTGCCAGCCTCTGCAGAGGGTCCTCCCTGGGGAGACGCTTCCCAGACTCCAGCCCGGCGTTACTCCTCCTTCTCAGCACTGAGCTGCAGCGTGGGAAAGGCTCAGCCTTGTGCTGGAGCCGGCCCTTGGCCACTGGATGGCACACGAGCGTCGGCGGAGGAGCCCGGGTGGTCCTTGGGATGCTGAGCAAACCCCGCCGGCTCCGCGCTGGCTGTGCCGGGGGATGCCGAGGGATGCGGGGCGGGGGATGCCAGGAGGTGCTGAATTCCCAGCCCCACAGGTTTGCTGCCTCCTCAGCGCCCTGGGGAGTGTCGGTGACTGGCTCGCAGTGGGACTCTGACCTTGGCTGGACAGTATCTGCCGCACCTCCGGCCGTCCAGGCGCTCCTCGGGGCCGGCGAGGCTCTTCTGGACCAGCACTCCCTGCAGATAAGGGCGATTTCACCTCCCAGGCTGGAATTCCAGGGAGGTTTGTAAACCTGCCGGCCTTGACAAGCACGGGCTGAAACGAGCTCTTAATTTAATATCATCCTTCGTGCCGACGACTCTGCTGGAAGGAAGAGGGTGTCAGCCTGGCCCATTACTCACAATAAAAAGCCCTCTCTCCCCCCAGTGCCTGACCAGCCACTTTTCTGCCTGTGCCTGTTATCCTCTCAGCCCTGTTCTCCCATGTCCCACCAGCACAGAGGTATCTCTGTGTCCCTTCCCTCAGGGGGACATCTCCACCAGCATCCAGGCGGTGCAGGGTGGCCTCACGCTGTGGGATGCCCAGCAGCGTGGTTCTGGGATGGGGCAGCACCAGACTGAGTTGCAGACCCCTGAGGGATCACCGTGCCCTGGCTTTGCCCCAGTGGTGCCCCCTCATCAGCTGTGCCCTGGGCTCTGGGTGCCCCAGCTGTGCCCAGGAAGGTGAGCAGGCAGCCAGAGGAAGGGACAGGGTGTCTCTGTGCTGCCCTTGGCCCCATTGTTCTCCCACGGCCACCACCGTGTCAACAGGAGCTGGGAGAGGAAACAGGGGCTAAGGAGATGCCAAGACCCCTGCTGCTAAAGGAAAGATAAGGAGGGAGGGGGCATTTTCTGGCTGTCCAGGGGTGGCGGATGCAGGAGGTTCCCCTGCGGAGCAGGAGGGGGACAGCATTGTGTCCCCAGACAGCCTTCCATGTACCACGCTGAGCAAGGGCAGTGACTGGGGATCCACGGGATGCTCAGGTGGTGGTTTAGGCCAGACTTTGAAAAAAGATGGAAGCGATTTGCCTGAGAAGCCTTGGAGGCAACTGGCACTGCATGGAGGACTCCATCGCCCACAGACCCTCCTGGCAGCACAGGGATGTTGGTCCAGGGGCTGGGGCCTGGCTGGGCTCTGACTGGGGCTCAGTGGAGCGTCCCCATCTCCTCAAGCCCATTCCCAGGGTGTTTGCAAGTGGGTGACCCTGGCTGTGTGCCCATGGCCCCCATACCCAGGGCACTGTGCTTGGTTGGGAGCAAGGGGTGAGTGCCAGCACTGGTGGCACTGCTGGCGCCCCCGAGCACCCCTGGGATGCAGCAACCTGCCACACACTCACTCCAGAGGGTCAACCCAAAGGTCAGAGCGGGACACTGACCTTCCCACATCCATTCTGACAACAAACCAGGACAGGACTTTGGATGTTGCCCTTCAAAGGGGCGGCAAAGTCCAGAGAGAAGCAGCCGAGGGCCTGGCCAGGGCTTGCAGCACATATGGAAACACCCCACTGCCAGCACCTCCTCCCTGGCCCCGGGTCTGTGGGTTTGGTGGCCACTGGACCACCACCCCAGAGCAGCTGAGGTGCCTGTGTCCCTGCACCTCTCCAAGTGCAGTGTCTGCACATCCTTTCAGACACTGTTGTCCGGTCAGGAGCTGGAGCCAAACCTTGGCACTGCCAGCCACATGAGCTGGAGCTGAGCACCAGTGCCTCATCCAGTGCTGCTGCCGTGCAGGAAAGGCAGAGCTGTGGCTTTGCAGTCGTGTCTGCTCAGGGTCACATTCACAGCGTCACCATGAAGTAACAGCAAAACCCCCAAACCCCCTCTCACCCCTCGGGCTGCCCCCAGTCCACACCCTCCCGGTGGTCATCAAGTGCTTCCCAGGAACAGCGAGGAGATATCCAGGCCTGTTTTTACCAGGGAAATCACTGCAATACAATAGCATCTTCATCCTGGCTCTGCTGACATGTGGCCAACACCTACAGCCCTTCCTCTCCCTCCCAGCAGTTTGTTTTGTTTCCTTCAGCATTTATAGGTCAGCTGGAGTCAGGAGAGCTAATGAGCAGGAGCATGGCCCCCGGCGCTTCCCAGGCTGTTATGGGCTGGGGATGGGGATGGGATGGACTGGGAATGCTCCAGCAGCACACAGCTGAGTCAGGAATCCCTGCTTTTCAAGGGTGGTGCAGGTCCAGCTCAGAGACAATGGAATCAACCCACAATGAAAGTGGGTCTATGAGCAAAAAATCTAATATTTACCCCAGCATGGAAACCTAATGCTGTGAAAAACTGAACAATAAAACAGAGCTGTTGTTTTATAACTGTTAAGCTGTATTTAAACTAAATGGAGATCCATCTCTTGAAGAACCTGACTTTATTCAGATTTACATTTTCACCGCCAGACCAGATCAAAGGATTTCCAGGGGAATTTATTTGAGGAGCGTTTTTGGGACATACACCTGTGACGTTTTATTTGGGGCACTCAGACTTTGGAACCAGCCACAACTGTTCCAGCGTTATTCCCGGCGATGGGATTGGATCCTCCCTGTGGTGGCAAAGCGCTGCATCCAGGCAGAAAGAGGCTGTGAGCTCTGCAGCACCTCTGACAGACCACCAGCCTGGGGTGCCCTGTTCGGGGGGAGATGCCATGATGAAATCTCTGCAAAGCCACCCCCTCCTGGTCCCTTGCTGCTGGCGGGTGCTGCCCAGAGGACGCAGGGATGAGGCTCAGGAGCTGCAGCCCTGTGAGCTCCAGGCCTTCTGCTGTCACCCCGGTGCCCCAGAGCCGTGTCCTGCCCAGCACCTCCCGGCACGGCTGCGGCAGGAGCCCCGGGAGCCGGTGCGGGCTCCAAAGAGCACGCCGACGTCAGAGCCAGAGCAAAGTCTGGCCGGACATGGAGAGGTGTGAAAGGCAAAGTGCTGTCACATGTGCCCCCTCCGCGTGACTGCGGGTGCAGGATGTCACCCACAGTGCTCCGCTCTGGCGACACGCGTGGGCACCGGGGAGAGCAGGGCCAGGATGGGGATGTCTCCCACCACGCAGGCCTAGGAACAGAGAGAAGCAGCCCATCCTGCGGTCCATCAGGTACCCGGGACACGCTGCGTGGTGTGTCCCGAGACCATCCCGGTCCCCTGGCATGACCGCGGTGGGACGCGGGGCCAAGCGGGTGCGTGTGAGGGTGCCCATGTGCCCCAGCCAGGGCACCTCCTTTCATGGGGCTTTGTCCACACCATCACTAATAATATCAAGGTGTTCTGCCAAGTTCCTTCCAGCAAACCTATGACTTCATTCAAAGTGACAGGGGACCTGATTTATTATACTAACGAGCCGGCGATAAATAAACATGACCTGAGAGAATCCCAATCCCACAATTCCATTCTTGTTCAGCTCCTTGGGGGAGATGAAAGGTTTCCTACAATTTCCCAGTGCTACCCAGAATCTCCCCTACTTGATCTGCCAAAGCTTTCTCCTGCTGTCGAGCCTGGCATTTGATTGAATTGACAGAAGCAGCTTATTAATTGTACTAATGAGGGGCTCAGCAATATGGAGCAGTGGAGAGAGTCCAGTGTGGCTAATAAAACGCTCAAAGCTGAGCAGAGCATAAGGTCACCCTGTTGCCAGGCTACTGACTAAGCTGCCTGGAAAACGAATATGTGAACCAGTAGGTGACTCTGGGAAAAATATTGCTCCAGAACTCACATAATTAATAGGACAGTGACGCTTTATTTTCTTAGGGAGGATATAGAGCGGGGAGGGTGTGAGCGCGCAGGCGTCGCAGCTGAGCGGCCGGGGAGGCTGAGGGATGTGCTGTGGATGGGAAGACAGGGTCTCCTCCTCTCCTGCTCTTTTCCCAGCAGCTCCCTTGGAGCGGGAGCTGCCATTTGGATCCCAGAGCCAGGCTCTGGGAGAAGGCATGAGGAAGGTGTCCACGAGTGAGGGATTCAGTGCGGCCCGGAGGGAGATTTCGGATATCTGGTAACAAGAAGGGAACTGCCCCGTGTTTGACCTGAGCTAGTTGCCCAAATACCACCGCAGGGAGAGATAAACAAGGCTGATTAGAGCTAACAGTAAGTGTAAATTTGGCAAGGGGATGTTCTCGGGATCTCTGATCTCCTGAGACAGTAATTCCCGCTGGGAGTTTACCACACAGCCCCCAAGGGTTTATAGCAATAAACAGGAATATTTTTGCTCCACTAGGAAGGAAAAAGGAATAGAAAAGTACAAATACTGATCTTAATCTCTTTCTTCGCAACCGGTTTTGGAGCCCCCATTCAAGTTCTCCAAATTGCACCTCACCGGGGGAGCTCATTCTCATACCAGCCCGTTATCTGAGCAAAGCCCTGGAGCACGAGCCTCTGCCTAAAGCAAACACTGGAAAAAGGTCATTAATCTTTCAGGCTCGTGTGGGACTCGCAGCATTGGGGGCTCCCACGTGCCCCCCCTTGCCCAAGCCTGCCAGGCTGCCTGGGCTACAAGCTGCCAGCTCTGTGCTCAGTGTCAGTGGGGTCCCTGCGCAGGGAGGGATCTGCAGGGCACCTTGTGCTGGGCGCTGATGCCCTTCCCACGCCATCAGCAGGGGCAGCCCTTCAATTCACCATCAGGTGGGTTGGGATTGCCTTGGGCAGAGAGGTGTTGATGTGGCTGCTGTGGCCACTGTTGAGCCACAGGAAAGACACTCGGGCAGCTCAGTGGAAATGTCCCTTGCAAAACCCACCACATTAAAGTCAGGGGAATGAGGCAACGTGACAGAAATGGCTTTGCCTGCAGATGGGATCACGGAGGATTTATCCATCTAAACAGAGAGGCCCATGGGGCACCAGGGGAGCGCCAGAGCCACTCTGACTGCTGTGGGTGTCCAGGACCGACTCCTGGCCCTGTTTCTGGCCAGGGACTGGCTCCTGGGGAGGTGCTGGTTGCTGTCACCCTGTCCTGGGATGAGCCAGCTGCTGTTCCCTGCAGTGGTGGGATTGTGGGGGCAGGCAAGAGCAGAGGGTGCCCCAGCCCCTTGTCCCTGAGATGCTGGTGGCACATGTCCTGAGCAGAAGGGCAGGCAGGAGGCAGGGAGGAAGGGCAGCCTCTCTCCATGCCGTGCTGCACCCCCGGGGCTGCTGAAAAATGGCAGGGAAGGCAGCGGGGAGCTGGGAAGTGCAGGAGGAATGACAGGACATGCTCTGGTCCCCTGTGCCCTGCCCCTGCCAGAGCCCAGCGAGATCCCTGCTGCTGGCACTTGCCTCTGGCCAGAGTCACATCCCTGCCCCATAGCTCCCTGCCCTCCCAGGCAGCTGCCTGGCCCTTCCCTCCCAAAGCCTTTGTTTCCCTTCTCCGGACACCAGTGGGTCCGAGGCTCAGGTTTCCGAGGTGGAAAAGCAATTTCTTCCCCTGCAAAATTGCCCCTGTTCTGTTTTGTTTCCTGACTCTGCTCTCACAGCCTTGGGCGCTGGGGCTGCTGCCGCCCCCGGGCAGGTCACAGGCACTGTGGTGTCTCCTGCTGGCACCCAGGGCCACCCTGGAGAGCGTGAGCTCTCTGTGGGCTCCGCTGGATGCAGAGCCAGGTGCTTTTCCCAGGGAGCTGCCTGCACCCCTGGACTCAGCAAGGCAAACTGGCCGGGCAAGGAGCTGCAGCTCAGAGCATCCCCCCCGTGCCAGAGGGTGGGTGGGCAGTGTGGGATGTGAGAGCAGGGCCAGAGAGTGTGGGCTCCAGCATCCAGCTGAGACACAGATGCCAGCCTTGGCATGGCCTCAGCCCTGCCTCAGGTGGGATTTGGGGGATTTTCAGGCAGAAAACGGTGTTACAAACCCCCAGCTCACCCCAGGGATCCATGCCTGGGGTCACAGCCTCTGACACCTCACCGAGGCCCGTGCAGCGTTAGGGATGTGCAGAGGTGCAGACTCTGCTCCAGACAGGTTGATCCAGGGATTCTGCCCTGGGAGTGGCAGTTTCAGCTGTATTCCCTCATAAGGGATGTGAAACAAAGGTTTTCTGGCGTGAAGGCTCTGCCCACTGTCCTGGGGGGTCTCTTGGGCAGGGCAGAGCACTCCAGAGCATCCTGCCCTCACCCACACCGAAGACACCAAGGTCCCCCCTCTCCAGGTTCCCTCTGCCCGGCTCCTCTCGCCAGCTTGAAATTCACTTGGGAAAAGGAATACTCAGGCTAACAAATAACAACCCTGGCGGGCGGCCAGCGATTCAGAGGCTCCAAAAAAACGAAGCTGAAATTTGCAGCTGGCCACACTCCCCGCCTGCCTGGCTTGGCAGCAGCGCTGGTGTCTGAACACCTGCCAGGGCCAGGAGCGCCTGCAGCGGAGTGCGCCGGACCGGCCGCAGGGCACCGTGCGTGCCCTGGCACCGCTCTACCTGTGCCCCGGGCTTGATTCTCTCCCAAAGGCTGCGGGGAGCAGCTGCCAGGACCGGGAAAGTGCCCTGGAAATAAGAGCGTTGGCAGACGGCAGTGCTGCTGTGGCAGGGTGGCAGGAGTCTCTGGGTACAACGCTGGGCATTTCTGTGTCTCGGGGACCCTCCCCTGGCCAGCCAGGCTGGCAACCTCCAGTAGCTGGGGCAGGGGCTGCCAGGGTGGCGAGGGAGCTGAGGCTGGCTGGGCAGGGGGGTCAGCACGGTGCTGGGGAGCCACCAGCCGGGCGAGAAAACACAACAGAGCCTGGCGGAGAGTCGGGGCTCCCGCAGGGAAACGCCAACTTTGATAATCTCAAATGACACCGAGGCACAGAAATGCGGGGGAGCGGAGGAGGAGAGTGGGAGGCTGCTGGAGGGGCAGGGCGCTGGGCTGCAGCCCCCTGGCCTCCCCATGCCTGGGAAGGGGTGTCATGTGGGAGGGTAATTGGATCCCAGGATTTACTGAATGATACTGTGGATTATTTCACAGCCATCATGTCACAGGGTAATCTTGTTATGGCATTACACAGCCACGTGCAGGCGCAGCCCTATTGTGCCCATGGCTGGTGACACATGAGGACCTGCCCGGGATGTCCCTTTGCTGGGGCTTGGTCTGAGACCAGATGGCAGAGGAGGGGTCGGTCAGTCAAGGGTGGTTGGTGCCAGCTAGGACCACAAGAGGCTGGGACATGGTGCCCAGGCTTTGAGGCAGGGCACTGAGCCCCTGGGTGCACGAGGAGCACTGGCGGGTGGCAATGTGGCCATTCCTGGTGGCACTGGGGTTGGGGTCTCACCCCGTGGGCACAGTAAAGAGGTGGCCACACAGCCTGGAATGCAACACCAGTGCTGGGCTGATTTTGGCAGAACTCAGGCCCAGAGAGGGAAATTCTCCATCCTGGGAGACCTGAGCCCCGGGGGAGAGTGGTCAGGGCATCCTGCAAGGCACAGGGGGCTGGGATGCTGCAGGAGACCTGGGAGCGGGGTCTGTGGCTGCTGCTGGCCCTGTGACAAACACCTCCTGTGAGCCCAGACCACACACCTCCCCCTCCCTTCAGCTGGCTGCTTTTCCAAGGCAAAACAGAGGCAATGAAAACACAGCTTGCTCCCCCCCCCTCCCCGAGGTGTGTAAGAATAGCACATGAGCTGGGGCAGACAAACAACCACAACCCCGACCGCAGCTTCCTGCCGCTGCCCCGACGACATGGAGCTGATGGAGACTGTCCCCATGCCGGGGCAGCCAGAGCCAAACGGGGGCTTGGGCTGATGCTGAGAGGGGAGGGTGGCTGGTGCAGGGGTGTGGGACCCCAGCCCACCAGGACTGGTGCCTGCATCCCCCATGTCAAAGCGTGGTGGGAAACTCCATCATCCTCCTTCTCCCTCCTTCCTCTGACTCGGGATGGGAAAGTGAAGAAAGGGTATCATCAAGAGCTGCCACCGCCCGAACCACAGCACTGGGCACACGGTCTGTGTGTTCCCGGAGATTAATCATGTTTGGTGTTTGTGCCCTAATGAACTTCCACCCAGAAAATAAGTATTTGTACCCGGCAGAAACAGGTTTAATCAAAAACAAGCTTCTAGAGTGTTTTTCGGTTTGTTTGCGCCCAGCCGAAACATGGAAATCTGAAAGACTGCAGATCAGCCAAATCTCCCACAGCAGCCTTCCAGCAGGTTAACTTTGAACTAGGATGATAACAAATTATCTCCTAAACACACAAGCGCAGGGAGCTCAATGCCACTGTGTCTGACTTGTCTTTAGCTGCTCCTGCTCTAATTTTCTAATTTCCTCCGACTTTCTCTATCACTCAATGCATTTTGTTCCTTTAAGCCTATAAACCAAGGAGAGGGTAGCAGCGCCTTTATCCTAAGATGAAGCATGACCTCCTGCTTTAAAACAAGGGCTGGCTTTATTTATCCCCAAGCAGGGCTTGGGGAATAACAGAAATGTTTGTTGTCCCACAAAAGACTGGCTTATCAGCTATTATTAGAGCGGGGATGGCAATTCGGAATGAGCAGCTTATTAGGCCCATTTAACCCTGTTCTCTGATTATGGGAGATCTGGGATTTGTTACTGGGGTTGTTGCAAGGATTTTCTGTGGAGGGTTTTTGGAGTCCCTGTGCCCATGTAGCAGTCGAGCTGTGGGTGGTTGTGCCGCCAGGGTGGGTCAAAAAGTCAGCTCACAGGGCACCTGCCCAGGTGAGGAAGCAGCCCTGGCTTGCACATAAGACTCATTACATTGCTTTATGCAATTCCTCCTGCCTGTAGAGCTCAGCCACCTGAATGTGTGTAAAACCAACACAAACAGCATGAGAATGAGGCAGGGCTGAATTTGCCCTCAAGAGCTAGTTTTGATTGACACTTCACAGTGTTTACCCAAATCTTAGCAGCTTTAGGGTGGACTTGGAAGGCAGGATTTGGGGTCTGTAAATGTGTTTGCTCTCCTAAAACAACCTTCTTGTTGCTTACCATTATGGACAGCACTGTTTCAGAGTGAGAGGAGTGGGACCCGATCTAGTGAGTGGCATCCCTGCCCATGGTCAGGGCTCGCCACAAAATGATCTCTAAGGTCCCTTCCAACCCAAATATTTCTATGGTTCTGTGATGACGTGCATAGTGGGCAGAGAGGGCAGAGCATCCTAACAGGATGGAGTGGGAGGCAGGTGCTGTTGAGTGGCGAATGTGGCAGTAAACAGGTCCCTGAAGGAGCAGCAGCAGCAGTTTCCCAGGCACAAGCCACCTGCATCCCACCCCGAGCCTTGCTGCCGGCAGGGCATGAAATCCCGGCCTCCGTGGCAGCAAAAGGCAAAGTCCCCAAAGCCTGTCCTGGGGCCAGGGCTGCCTCCAGCTGTCAGTGTACTTTGGTGGTGCCAGACTTAGGCCTGTGTTTGTGCAGGGAAGGCACCTGACCCACTTCAGAAGAAGCCGGCTCCAAACAAGCCTTTGGGATGGGCTCCAGCCAGTGCCTGGGGCCCCACCGCCAGCCACGGGCACTGCTCCCTGCTCCCTCCTACCCAGGGCTGGCAATGAGGCTGGGCTGGGTCCCAGGAGGGAGCAGGGTGTCCTTCCTGCCCACATTTGGGGGCTGCTCCCTGTCAGCAGCAAACCTGTGTCGGGGCATGGAGTGGCTGCGAGCTCCTCTCCGGGGATCTTTCCTCCAAACAAGCACAGTCGAACAAAGCCAGGGGGACGGAGGCTTTCCTGACATTGTCAGTCCTGGCTCTTCGGGAACGAAGCAAGTGGGGTTTTGGAACAGGCAGCACAAACATGTATTCACACGTGCACACAATAGGTTGTGTGCTCACAGTGTGGGATGGGAGCGCATCGGGGCTGTCCTGCTGCCAGGCGCTACCAGTGAGGGGAAGATGGAAACAGCAGCCGCGTTCAGCCATGGAGAAACTGCCAGCGTTTGCTTTCCTGTTATCCATGGCACCTCCATGTAGCCTGATGGGCTGGGGCTGGGTATTTAAACCCCTCCTCGCTCCTTTGAGCTGGGCTCTGCTCTTCCCCTGTGATCTCAGAGCAGGGCAGTGCCCTGGGGCACCTCTCCCTGTGCAGAGCTGGGAATGTGGCCAGGGAAGTGATGTCTGCAGGGAAGGGACAGGCAGCTGCTCTGTCTGGGGTGTTGTTGGCACAGCATGCCACAGGTGCTGTCTTTCTCTCCCTTCTCATCACTGATAAGCTTCGAAGGGTTATTTTGGGGGAATATTCAGGTATTTAGCTGGCTCAGAGAGGGAGAGCAGGGCTGGATGGTCCCATGCTGCTGCCATCCCTTAGGGCAGGGATGCCAGGGGACAGACACACAGACTATTGTCCCCCCTGCCACCCCATAGCCCCATGGGCAGGGTCATGTTCCCTCCACAGACACAAACGTGACTCCAGAGGTGCTCCTGCTCAGACATCCAGGCTGAACCACCAGGAGCTCACACGAGGGCTCTGCATCCCCATTACTGATGCAGGACAATGGGAGCATGTCCCTGCCTTCCTTCCTGCAGCTTCTGCTTTTCCTCCCTGACAGTGCCCCAGACGTGGGGCATCCCAGACTCTGCGGCACAGGGATCTGCACTGGTGCTGGCCCAGCAGAGGGCTTGGTGCCTCCCTCCAGGATGGATGGATGCTCAGCCCCAGGGGGCTGCACAAATCGCCTTGAGGTGACCCTCATGGCCTGCTCTATCAGTGGCTTCTTCCCCAAGTGCTTGCCAACTTGGCCACCCCCATGTAGCTGCACTGGCAGACAGAGCTCCCAGGTGGAGTGGCAGGAGCAGGCTCCATGCTGTCCACGACCTGCACACTCAAGCCAGGAAATCCCAGCTCTCTGGTACTTGCCAGGCTCCAGTTTAAAAATACCTTAGGAAAATAATCCTCCAGACTTACTGAGGCCAAAGCAATTCTGGGCAGGTTTCAGGACAAATACTGGGGGTTGCGTTTTGTCTGTTCTCAGCAGGCACTTGGCTCGGTGCTTGTTGCCTCCTTGGGGACTCACAGGGCCATCATGTCTCAGTGGCCATCCCTGGCCACATCTTGGTGGCCACCCAAGGTTGTGGCTTGGGAGGGGAGCACCTAGGCAAGACACCCTTTGTGTGCTGTGGGGTGTGAGCACTCAGTCCCTTTTATCAGCAGGAGTGGCCCAATGGCGACTGGGGCCAGAGAAGGTGATTCATGCCCAGGTCTGTGGCACTCATCCTGCCCAGTGCTCACTCACTATTTCAGCCTCCTCCTTCTCTGTGACTGGTGCAGCCCTGGTCCGTGGATCCCTGGACTCCACACATTCATGTCCTGAAGAACCAAGTGGGTCTCCCCAGTGATTGCCCCATGCTGGGAGCACTGAGACTGCTGGTCACTGGAGGCAGCAGGAATAGTGCTGTGGGCAACCCTGCGTGACTGTGTGGTGGGAGCAGTGCACGTGGGGACTGAGAGGCACCTCCCCAGGTGTCAGGGCCAGCTGGGCAATCCCCTTGACTCTCAGGTTGCCTGCAGTCCTTTCCCTTCCTCCTCAGACCTCTCGGAGTGCCCCAAGCTCCTCCAAGATGATGCAGGACCACAAATGTCAAGTAGTACAGCGAGAAGCTGGGTTTTGTGCAACATCCCAAGTAAACAGCTGCTAGAGATGCTTCAAAGCAGGACCAGAGCTGGAGCACAGCCCGGATCTCCAGCTTATCCCCATGGTGATGCCACCCTGGGCTCACTGAGGGTGCCACCCTCTCAGAAGCAGCCCAGTCACCAAACCCATCAGCAGTGGTAACTGATCCTAAAGATGTGTAGTCCTGTGGAGAGGGAGAGGTGGTGCAGCCTGTTCGGAGATCAAGAGACATGGTCAGGAATGCCACCAACCTCTGACAGCCAGGGATCACGCAAGGCAGGCTGAAACCAGGAGGAAACAGGCTCTCTGGGCAGGGATGCAAGGGAGAGTGAAATGCAGGTGAGGTAGTGTTATTGACATTTGAAGTTATTTGGTGCAGGATATGGTTAAATTATTTGCAGAGCCCCCACCTTTTCCTCCCCACCCCAAGAACAGGAATACAGTCATTAAAACAGCATGTTCTGGGACAGCAGTGATCCCATGGGAGAGCTGGACACAGTGAGAGGTACACCCCCTCCTGTGGCCTCACTCGCTCCCCCTGCCTCTTGCCTCAGGGGTCCCCAGCTCTGCCAGAAAGCTTCGGGAGAAAGATGACCCCAGCATCTGGTGTATGTAGCAGAACAGGATCTCACGCTGGTCAGACTGGTTTGGGTGACCCCAGCGCCAAGAGGACAGTAGTGTGGCTGGGATGCAGGTGGGTATTCATCCACCAGCACCACCTCTATGCCCCCTCCAGCACACGGTGATGACCTGTTCCTGTGGGCTGTTGCTCCCTGGGGTGAGATTCACCCCCCCAAGCAGAGGACTGAGCCCCTCGTGCCAGAGGAGACACCAACCCCTTCCCCACCAGCTACAGACACTAAAGGATGAGTTGCCTGCTTGAGTGGAGGACAGGCACTGCCAAGACGTGCTTGTCAGGCATCCAGCACTAAGGAAATCAGGAAGGAGAGCATGGAAAGAACGAGTCACCGCGTTGGGAACATATGGGATGGCAATCTGCAGTGAAGGACAGCAGCCCCCACACTCCTCGAAGAGCGAGCAGAGACCCTCATGAGTGAGTCCTCGCAGAGTGTTGAATTAGCATTGGAAAGGATATCAAACAGCATCATTTTCCTTTGGCTGCAGGGATGGAGAGGGAGGAGGAACAGAGACACTGTTTCTCATGCCAGATAAGCTCCTTGGCGAAAGGTGATGTGCTGGTGTAGGCTGCAGTTTGAGGGGTCCATGGAATGGAGCCAGAGAGATCTCACCCCAGAGAACGAGGAAAAGGCACAGCGCAAGGGACAAGGGAGGACCACAGCAATGTGTGACATCACTTAGCATTTGCCATGTGGTCTCCATGTGTCAAAGATCCCTCACCTCTAGACAAGCTCTCCAAAGACAGGATGCTTCTCCTGGCAGAGCAGAGCAGGCATGGCAGCTGCTGGGATGTGCCTGGAGCCAGCACACGGCACGGCACAGCCTTCCCTTTCCTAGGCAGGATGCAGCAAAGCCAGGCCAAAGCAAATACAGCAAGCAAAGCTCTCCACAGGGCACAGTTACCCTCTTCCCAACTGGAACAGTGAAACCAGATGACCTGCTGCCGCGTGCCTCTGACTGCCACCACCCCACGCCATCCTCCCCACTTTCACTTCCCTTCTGTGAGGGCTCATGGGGAGGTGACAGTCCCCTTCAGTCAGGGCTACTGGGAGAGGCTGTGCGAGAGTGTCCTCTTTTTACTGGCCTCACATCATCTCACGGCCTAAATCACTGTCTGTGTCAGCACTCACTGGCCACACTGTGCTGCTACAGCTGATTGTGACAAGGAATAATCTCCATGGCTGCTGGGTAACACATATTGGGCTCTTCATACTGGTAGATGCAGGCCACAAGGATCCAAGGGACTTGGGACCACTTTGGGGAGACACAACCCAACCTTGCTGAGGGATGGTCTGTGTCCCCAGGGGACATGTGTGTGAGCCTGACACAGGAGCCCAGACAGATGAGAAGAAGTGTTGATCTAAATGAGCATAAAAACGACCACAATCACAAAAGTTTTCTATGGCATTAGTGGCCATTTTGAGCATCTTGGCAGGCAGATAATTTTCTAAACAATGACAGAGGCTGTTATACCAACACGCCCCTGAACATCATCCAACAGAAGAGAACCTGTGTGTTCCCTGAGGACAGCACTCCAGCGCCTTCTCTTCCCCATCCATTGTCAAGGGGTTGCTATGATGGGTAAACTCAGAGCGTGGAAGCTCAGCTGGAGTGAAATGTGAATCCAAAAGTTCAGAAAACCTTTTCCCAAAGCCTAGTCAGGAAACTAGGATGGATATCTCAATAGAACAGACTTTCCCATGAGATTTCCAATAATTCCTGGATTTGGACTCATGTTGTTACTTCTCTTATCAAGCAGGACATGTGTGTACATGACAGATGAGGGCTAGACTTTTACACCTGCTAGAGACATTAATTCCAAGAGAAATCAGAGCTAGTGATTATGTTTTGAGATTACTAGAGGTCCTTAGTATTTACAACAGAGCACAGAAAACCTGAACTCGAATTGCTCTGCCGAGGCCTCTCTTGTGCTCTGGGATTGAAATGATTTGGCTGTCCCGGATGTTGAACTTGATTAGTGTCCACAACAAATGCAGTCAGAAGCAGGACTGCAAGGCTGCTTAGCGTTGCTTTTCAAGGACAGCTTTGTTGCCCAATATCCTGAAACAATATCCTGTTTTCCTCACAAGAAAAAGATTCCTAATGGGATTAATATTAAATCCGTCTTCTAAAGGAGAAAAAAAAATGCAGCAGCAGAGAGCAGGAAGGACTCCTTTCCACTTTCTATAAGATAGAGAAGCAGGAGCAGCAGGAACAGGAGCAGCAATGCTGTCCTGTGGCTTCTCACTCACCCGCCCAGCCCATCACCGCTCCGGCAGCTCCCTGCTCACCTGAGCTCTGCCATCTCTGGCCCCTCGTTTGGTGCATTGCTCTAAAACCCAGACGTGCCTGGGGCACTGAACATCAGTGCCAGGGGAAGGACACGCTCTCTGGCTTCATTCATCCCGGTCTCCTCAAAGGAAGCTGGAAGCCCGTGTCCCAGCTGGGATCCCCTGCAGCACTTCCCACCGCTCTGCCCCAGCAGAGCAGAGCGCTTGAGCCTAGATAGGATCTTAAAGAACAGCAGAGCCAAGTGGCACTTTGAGTCTCATCCAAAATTGCCCCTTTGAATTATTATTTATCTTGTCTACGCAAAACAAAGCGCGGGCCTCTCCCTGCTCAGTCACACAGAAACAGAGGGATCAAGGGAACCAACCTCCCACCCGCCCACTCGCGCTTGGGGTTACGGTGTCTCTCCTCAGAAGTGGGTGAAGGAGTTGGTTGCCGTCCCCGGTGTTTTATCGAGCGCACCTGGTGCATTCAGTGCCTCGACACGCTCGGGGCACACCCGTGACCGCTGCGATGGAGGAGCAGCAGTTCCTTTGATATGGAAGCTCCCGCTCCGTCTGCGGAGTGTCACTGCTTACCCCCTTCTTTCCCTTCCTCGGCTCCCAGTTGAACCACACCACTACACCATGCTCCCTTCCCTTCGGCTCTAAAACAAATTAGAACATTAGGCTTGCGACCCAGAAGACAATTAGCGTCATTAGGCTGCGGGAGAGAGCAGCTGGAGAAAAACATTCCCAGGTAACAGTGGCATTGTGCAGGATTTGGGGAGCGGAGAACACTGGCTGCTAAGGGCTGGTTTGCATCCAGAGGGTGAGGGATTCTGCTTGGGATGGGCACACACTTCCAGCAAGGGTCTGTTCTGCACACTGAGGGGTTGCGCCTGCAGAGCCCAGGCTTGTTTTACCCCACAAAGCCAAATTTTGAAGGGAATGACTAGGACGTCCAGCTTGTCCACATGCTGGGGCACATGGCAGCTTGAAATGATTGTGATCCACTGGGAACATCCTCCCCCAGCGACAATCGGAAATGTTGTGGTTAACTTGGCATCAGGAGATGGATTTTAATTGTAATGGATTTTTAAGTGCTGATGGGTTTGAATACAGACACTCTGCAGTGTTCTGCACCCTGAGTGGGGGTCCAGGGCCACCCGAAACAGTGCCAGGAACCCCCCAGAGCAGTGCCAGGCACCCCAGAAGTGGGACCAGGAGCCCCAAGAGGGGAACCAGCACTGCCAAGAGTGGGACCAGGTACCCCAGGAATGGGGCCAGGATTCAAGGAGCAGGGATAGGACCTCTGTGAGCAGGGCCGTGACCACAAAAGCAGGGCCAAGACCCCCTATAGTGGAGTCAGGACCCCTGAAAGTGAGGCCAGGACTAAAGGAGTGGGGCCAGAAGCCCCTGTAGTGGGGCTGGGACTCAAAGCAAGGGGACAGGGCCTCTGTGAGCAGAGCCAGGATCCCCTGTTGTGGGGCCAGAAACCCCCAGGAGCAGGGTCGGGATCCCAAAAGCAGGGTCAAGAGCCCCTGTAGTGGGGCCAGAACCCCTGGAGTTGGATCCAGAACCCTCTGTAGTGTGGCCAGAACCCCTGGAGTTGGATCCAGGACCCTCTGTAGTGTGGCCAGGACCCCTGGAATTGCAGCCAGAACCCCTGGAACTGGAGCCAGAACCCCTGGAATTGCAGCCAGGACTGCTAGCACTGGATCCAGAACCCCTGGAATTGCAGCCAGGACCCCTGGAACTGGAGCCAGAACCCCTGGAATTGCAGCCAGGACCCCTGGA
>VWZF01007235.1:191162-293307 GCA_013396755.1 Sclerurus mexicanus
GGGGGGTCCCCTCGGTCCCTTTGGGGAGCCAGGTGTGTGGGGGGTCCCCTCGGTCCCTTTGGGGAGCCAGGTGTGTGGGGGGTCCCCTCTCCCCTGGGGCCTGCGGTGTCCCCTCGTCCTTGGGCCCGGGGGTCCCTGTGCTGGGCCGGAGGGGGTCCCCTCGGTCCCTTTGGGGGGCCCGGCGAGGGTCCCTTCGTCCTTGGGGCCCGGGGGTCCCCTCGGTCCCTTTGGGAGCCCTGGGGGGGTTCCTCTTGCCTCTCAGGGGTCCGAGGGTCGCTCCTGTGGGCCGGGGGTCGCTCCCTGCCCTTCCCCCGGGGCCCGGGCCTGGGGGAGGCCGGTGGCGGCCTTGTGGGGCCCGGGGAGGGGGTTCCTGCCCCGGGGGGCTCCTCGTCCCCGCTCAGGCCGCTCTCGCCCCGGGAGGATCCCCCTCGCCATTCGAGGGTGCTCGATAAAGGCTGGCGGTGCAGGCAAAGGGGCGATTACCGCGCGTGTGGCGGCGCCTGATAAAGCCGGGCAGGCCTCGGGGGCCGCGTGGGAACCGTGCGGTCCTGCGGCCGCGGGTGGGTTTGAGCCCCCGCGGTGTGCTGGGGCGCCCGTGGGCATCGCTCCCGGAGCCCTCGGGGCCTGGGTGGGCTCCACGCGGCTCCCCCCGGCCCTGGGTGGCTCCTCCGGGCAGGTGCTCGCAGCCAGACCTCGACCGCTCGAGGCTGGCTGGGTGGCTGAGCCACGGCGGGTTTGCAGCAAGGGTTAGGGCTGCATTGCAGCTCCAGGAAAGGAGCCTTTAAAGCCTGTTTTTGCCTTGCTCAGGGAGGAGGGCGAGGCGGTGGTGAGGTCCCCGCGGTGCCACACACCCTCAGGTGTGCGGGCGGGCTGTCACTCAGCCCGGGAGGTGTTGCGGCGATGGGCAGGGGGAAGCCGGGGCTGTTGAAGCTCGCTGGTGTGTCTGGGGGTCACTCACACTCGCTCAGCAACAAGGGGCTGTCAGAACCCTCCTGGAGATGGCACCGGATCGTTCCCATCCTGGAATCTGCTCCGGTTGAAGCCCAGCGGCCTCTGGCAGGTGTTTGCTGGCTGCAGAATGAGGTGCTCTGGGAGTTGATCGGAGCTCCAGATGTGCTGTTGGGGTGTTTCACCCAAGAGTGGGTGTCCTGGCTCGGGGCAGGGCCCCCAAATGTGTCACAAAAGGGTGAGCAGTGCTGGTGGACTTGGAAGCTGACGTGAGGAAAAGGGATGAGCTTGAAGAGGAGGCTCAGAAGAAAATTGTGGGTCGCTTGTACCTGCAGCAGGAGAGGTGGGATTTGCGTCTTTTCCTGGGACAGCAAATAGCCTGAGTGCTTCAGAGCCCTTTCTGCAGCCTCACACTGTGCCCTGCGAGGGCAGGCCCTTTGCACCGGGGTTATTGGTGTCCCTTTTGCACCAGGGTTGCTCGTGTTCTGTGGCTTTTAAGTTCCTTCTGAGGAAAAATATGGGTTTTCTTAGTTGCAGCACAAGAAACCAGGTCTAATGATTCTGTTTTTGTGCCTTTCTGTGAGCCTCAAGCCTTTTTGTGGTGCACAGGCATCCCATTTTCATGCTAAGCGAGGTAATTTAGTGCTGGTTGATTCTCCTGGGTGTCTTTGCTGTGAGGTTTCCTTGGCTGTGTCTGGAAGGAAAGGAGCAGGGCTGAAAAGTGAGCCGGGGGAGGGAACAGCTGGGGTGCGCTGGGTGTAAGAAACCCTCTGAGCTCCTCTTTGGTGGCTCTTGTGGGAAGGGGCTTTCTCACTCTTAGATGAATCGCTGGGGTGAGTGATCTCTTAATTACAAACAAGTTTTGGCAAGTGTATGGCAAGCCTTCCTGCCCGAGAGTCGTGGGGGTGCCTGTGCCAGTCCTGGACCCTCAGGAAGGTGTGAAACTTCGTTCCCTTCCAGGCAGTGTTCCCTGGAAAAGGTGTGAATGTCGCACGTGCTTTCTTTTGGCTTCTACTTCGCACAGTTGGCCTGATTTATCTGGCAGCTAAGGTGGAAAATACCTAGTGACTTTCATGCTGTCATTTCACATCTCCTTTATGAGGAGTTGAAAAGCTGCACGTAGGCTCCTCGAGGTGAGGTGCATCTCATTAAGCCCTATAGTGCAAATCTATTGTTGCACTTTTATGGCTTTTCCTATTTCCTTCTCTGGAATCAGCCTGTAACGAGTGACTCTGAGAAAGCGTGAGCCTCTCGGCAGCGGAATCGCTATGACTCACTTTCAAGCGTGCCCTTCGAGCCGCTTCAGTGTAGTTGCAGCTGTGCTGTAGCCAAAGAAAATCCATGTGGAGCCGTAGTTAGTTGCTGAAACCACAATCATCTGCGTGCTCCTGGGTCCTCGGTGTGACCTCCTCTCCCACCTCCATCCAGGTGCTGCCTTGGTCCTGGTCTGAGGGCTGGGTCCTGGGTGTGAGCATTTTACCTGAGCCCTGGGGCTCTCTCAGCCCTGGTTTGAGGTCTGGTTTTTAGTACGAGTCTCCCACCTCCATCCTGGTGCTGCCTCAGCCGTGGTTTGAGTGCTGGGTCTTTGATGTGACCTCCTTTCCCAGCTCCATCCAGGTGCTTCCTCATCCCTGGTTTGAGGGCTCCAAGGCAGAGATAATACGTGGCAGCGGCTGGGTGCAAAGCTCAAGGCTCCTGCTCTTAGGGAAGAGAGAGTTCTGTTTGGATGGTGACCACTGACTTTTGGGGGGTTTGCAGCCCCCTGCTCTGCCAAGACACCCCGAGCTGTCCCTGGGTGCGGGTGTCTCATGAAAGAATGCCGGTGCTATTCTGTACCACATTTTTCTCATTCTGAGGATTTCCTGGCGGGCACAGGGTGTTCTGGGAGTGTTCCTGAGAGCTGCTGGTGCGGGGACGATCTGCTCTGTGTCCTGGCAGAGCACGACTTGTGCTCGGGGTGGGACTGCTAAACTGCATACAGGGGCTGAGCATTCCCTGTCCCCTCCTGAGGCTGGGGGGCTTGTCTGGCAGATAGTGCTGTGGGAATCCCTTTCTCTAGGCATAGGGGCACAGTTAGAGAGCAGGATCTGGGTCCTGTGCCTGGGGCTGAAGCTGATGTCAGCCCAGAGGACACGCAAGAGCTGCTGCACATAATGTTCTTGTAGCTGGCCTGAGCCACAGGGTTTTGGGTCAGAGGGCTCTGTGAGAGCTATGGCCATAGCCAGGCTCTGGTGTAGAAATAAGCTAGGCTTTTGACTTGGGCTTGTTGGTAGCTTGCATAAGCTTGACTTCACGCTTTCTCTGACCAGTAAGACACTTGGTCCTTGCTCAGACAGGCTGAGCCCAACTGCTGCTAACAACCAGGCATGGCAGGCATCCCTGGGCATGGGAGCTCCTCCGGTGAGCAGAAATAGCTGCTCTTCCCTACCTGGTTGCTGGTTTTCTCCCAAAGCTACTGACAGACCATCCCAATATCTCACTTTGCAGGGTAGCTCACCGCCTTTCACAGGCTGTGCCGCGCTGGGAGCATTTTGGAAGTTGGAAGGCTGTGTTTACTGGAGAGAACTGTGGCAGGTGTCCAGGGAAGGTCAGTGGTGAGTGTCCGGGGAAGGTCTGTGGCAGGTGCCCAGGGAAGGTTCCTGGTCCTGCCTGGTGGGGTGAGCAGGATGATCCGTGTCTCTGCAGGCCGGGGCTCGTGCTGGCAGCAGAGCAAGAGGAGGGCAGCTGCCAGTGCCGTGCCCCATGGCGTCTGTCTGTCTGCGTGCCGGCATTGGCTCGCCGGGCTGACAGACCAGGGCACGTCTGAGGGTGCACTGGCCGTCCCCGGTGGGGAGAGACGCTGAGCGGGCCCTGCAGCTTCTGGCCAAAACCTGGAGCTTGCCTGTTCGGGCTGCTGGCCTCGAGCAAGCCCTGCCCGTGCTGGTGACCTCACCTCACCCCGGCAGCGAAGGCCAGGGCTGAGCGGGGCCTCAATCGACCATTGTCTTGGTGCAGAGCCCTTAGAAGCGCGGGGGAGTCACGTAGGCCATGTGCTGCCAGGTTAAACCCCGGCTGTGGGTGCTCGCTGGAATTACAGCTCTGTGCTTAATGCTCTAAACCCGCTTAAAACTGGTGAAAGTGGTGTCTCATTAGTTCCTGACAGTCTTGATTTTGTCTTGTTTCTGGCCAGAAAAAGGCCGAGTTTGAAGCTATAAAGTGTTACTGGCTGTGAACACCTTCATTTCCCCAGCATGAGATCTCAGTTTAGTTTCAGGGACCAGAAGGGATGCTGGGAGTCTGCCAGCTCCCCATGTTGGACAAATGTCCCATGGGATGTTTATGGCCTTGTACTGAGCACTGGAAGAGCCTGTTGTGATGAGCTGGGCTTGGGGAGGGTAGATGTGTGTCAGGCTCTCCTTTGGCTAATGCTTCGGGATGGGGCTGGTGGGAACAGACCCCTGGAGAACAGCATCCTGCTCTCTTCTGGGGGTTTGAGGGAGAAACCCCCCTCAGGCAGTGGGATCTGCTGGTGAGGGGCAACTTTGTGCCCATCCTGCCTGGATGTTTGTGTTGGTACTCTGAGGCCAAAGGCCAGGACCAGCTAACAGAGGCACAAGGAGCCCAAATGGCCTCTGTATTGATGGGATATCCCTGACTGTCTTTTTGCTGTGGAGATTCCGCTCCAGACATTGCTGCATCCATCTCTGGAGATGGAGCACAGGAGGAGCAGAAGGCAGGGAGTGGATGCAGCAGGGCTGGGATGAGCCACTGTGGACTTCACACCTGCCTAGGTACGCTGGGTGAGCCTCTCTGTGGACACCAGGGTGGTGATGGGCTGTGGGAGCAGGAGCTGGGGCTCTCTGCCTGTCCTGCTCCATGGGAGCAGAAGCTGGGACTCTGTGCTTGTCCTCCTCCAGCTCCTGGGCCCTCTGAGCATGAGAAAGGCTTTATGAGCTTACACTCACCAGCATCTGCTGCTGTGTATGCTCAGAGTAAGAAAGCCTTGAGCTGGAGGGATGTGCCGGTAGAGGCAGAGGTTTGTTGTGCCCAGGCACAGCCCCTGCGTGGGTGGGGGACATCCCTCTTCCTCTGACCCCAAAAAGGAGTGGTGTGAGGCCACTTTCAAAAAGGCTTTGCCCCAGAAATACTTTGCGGCATTTGCAGCGCTTTATAAATGTGAGCCTCTGTCTTTCTACGCTGGAGTCCTGCCAATCTGGGCTTTGAAAAGCGCAGCAATTTGCTGCATTATGTAACTAAAAAGTCTTGAAATCATCCTGTTCCAGGCCCCTTTGGAGAAGGGATAAGAGCGCTTGTGCGTGGGACCCAGGAGATGGAAGGGCTTTAGTCTCCTGTGGGAGCTGTTTTGAGGTGATACCGTCCTCGTTGCCTCCATTCCTGCTCTCACTATCACCGTGCAGAGGAGAGTGGCTGTAGGCTACCCATTCCTGTGGATTAGTCAGGACTTTTACAGGGAGCAGATGTGATACTCACAGTCATTACTTGGTCTCATCAGTCTTAATTACTGCAAATATGGTTATTTCGTTTCCTAATAGGGCAAACTCTAGCTGGCTGCTGGGCAGCTGTGAATTTGATTTCCAAACACGTCTTACACGTTGTGGCTCTTCCAAAACCGAACTGGAAATGTCATAACTATGTTCTGAGTGGGTTTTTTCTTTTTTTTTTCCTTTTTGCATAGGGGAGAAATCTTTCCAATTAGCCTGCCCGCCTTCCATGTACTTTACTTTTTTTCCCCCCCTCACTTGTTTGAAACTACTGTGTGGGGGCAAGGAGGAAATCGGCAAGAAACCTTAATGTGGTCGAGATTGAGCTTTCTAAAACTAGTCTTAATAAGGGTTTTCAATGAGTCAGGGAAAAGTGTTGTGGCATGCAGAACTCGTGTAAACCCTCTGGCGTCAGGCTTTGGGAATCTTGCTTCATGGTCTCAAAACCTTGTTCGGCTGAAGGTTTTTCATTGAGCCTCAGCAGTGCAAGAGAGATCATGTCTAACCTGCCACAGGCCTTTTATTTTACAGAGAGATGCCACCTCAGCACCCACAGGAGGAGGAATGCTCCTTGCAGGGAAAGAACAGATAGGTGAACCAAGCCACAGTCATTTCAGAGCAGTTGAGCTCTTCAGGAATGGTGGAAGAATTAAACCAGTGTATGTGTCTCAGGAGCAAAAGGGAAAAATCCCTAACACCTCATCAGCACCCCCCAGCCTTTGCCTTGCATGGCTTTTATTGCCTGTAGTTTTAATTAGTGCTCACAAGTAGATTGTGTTCCTTGCTGGAAGTTTTTATAGCCAACACCTGGTAGTTTCAGCTTTTACAAAACGTTTCAGATAAATCAGTGTTGTTGGATGAGGCTTTAAGGTTCACTGAAGGCCATGAAAGCTCAAAGCAAGAGGTTGTGGAAACTCCAGTGTGCAGCTTGTGTGGGGAGGGGATGTTCAGCAATTCCCAATGCTCGTGGTGGGTGGGCTGTGCTGGTGTCCAAGAGGTATTGCAGGAGCTTGGATGCATCAGGAGCCTCTGGCACATCCCTCCCTGATTCCTGGTGCCAGGTGTGCTGGCCCTGGGGTCTCCCTGGTCTGATGTGGGCTCATCCCAGTGTCCAACCATCCCTGTGAGTCCCGGAGAGGAAATCAGAGGAAAAGGTCCCTGGCTCCTGGGCATAGTTCAGCCGTGGACGTGCCAGGGGCAGCGTCTTGTCAATGATTCCTTTGTTGGAGCGGCGGGTGGCTCGGAGCTGCTCGTGATGGTCATGTGTCACACTGGCCAGGATGCAGGAAAATACTGTGCCAGTGAGAAAGTGGTGTCTGGGTCGGGCTAAACCAGTCTTAGCGGCTTATGGAATCCAGCCTCTCGTGCTTTGCTTCCTCTCACCCCGCGTGGGTCCTCTGGGGCATCACCTGAGCACGGCCAGGTGTCAGGTGGCTCTGGCAAACCCGCTGCTGTATCAGGTAACTGCCTCCGGTGCCAGGTGGGAGCGGGGTCTCCCCATGGCTCCGGGACACCCGGATCCCGGCCTTGGATGTGCACAGGAGTGACATGGAGCGAGTGGAAAGGCACCACAGCGCTGTGGTGCGTGCGAGGGGACATACCAGGTAGATGCTGGCATGTCAACAGCCGGGGATGAGATGGTAATCACCGCGAGCTGGGGCGTATTCGTGCTATAAATAGGAGGCTGCACCTCTCTGAGCCAGCACCACACCGCTTTGAAGTTGTTGCTGTGCCTGGTGTGACCTGGGGAGCTCTGGAACAGGCTCTCGTGCTCCAAGGTGGCTTGTTCCTTGAGTGCAGAACTGAGCAGCAGAGAACTGCAGAGCAAGGCATGGGCCCTGGTGAATGAGCCCAGTGTCCCCTCCTTGGCTGATGGTGCTTAGTATGGACAGAGTGTCTCTGGCCGTGAGGCTGGGCAGGGCCACAGTGCATCAGAAAGTGTCTTCTAAAATCACTGGGGGCATGCAGGAGTTCTGGGGTTGGTAGGGATTCCCTGTTGCTTTGCGTGTTGCTCCTCATGTTTGCGAGCAGCTCCCCTGGCTGTGGTTCCTCCCTGGGATGGCTCGTGCTGCCTGGAGCAGCCTTGGTTTGGAGGGACTGTGGCTCCAGGGTGTGATCCAGCTGTGCAGCAGCTGCAGCATGGGCCCGTTTATGAGTGGCCTGACCCTGCCAGCCTCTGGCTTGCTCCCAGTCAGCCTCTCCCTGCTCGGCCTCTCCGAGGGGATTCCACACTTCAGCAAGACTGTGTGACACCTCCCTCTCTTTATTTTGTTTTGTAATCTCTTCTGGTTTTCAGCTTTTTGGGTGAATTGTTTTTCACACTTGAGTGCTTTGTGAAACCTGTGATAGCATTTTCAGTTGGGGAGGAGGGTTTGGATGCAGCTGGGTTAGGAGATGTCTTGCCAGGACCAAGTCCCCTGGGAACCAGGCTCTGCTGGGACTGCTCCATGTGGATTCACCTCCCCCTTTCTGGCAGCATACAGGAGCCTTCCCTGGTCACTGCTCAGGCTAAGTTTAGCTGCAGCCCTTGACCTTTAGGGGTGGTGGGTGTGCTGTGACACCCAACTGCTCTTTAGCAGAAATAGAGGTATTGTGGCTCATGTGTGGAGACTTAAGTCCCTCCCTGTGTCTGCATTCAATAACCTGGGTGTGCTGCTCCTGCTCCAGGTGCCTTGGGGCTTCCTGGGATTTTGAGGTGCTGGGGTTGCATTCCTGGAGATGTTGTGGGGTTCTGCCCATGCAGATGAGCCCATGGCTGCTGCTGTCCCAGACACTGCATGGCATTTCCAGTGTAGGTCAGGGTGTCATATCTTAAATTTGTTGCTTACAAATACATACTGACCAGGGCTCTTAAAGGCCAGCTGCAATCCAAGCGTGTGTTTTGGTGTGGCCAGTGTGCTGATGATCCTCAAGTGCTCCCACCCCTTGGATCAGCTCTCCTGGAGGTGGTGGGGACACTGGTGCTGTGCCAGGCCTGTGAGCAGGACTCAAGCTGTGCAGTTGTTTTGCAGGAGCAGAGATGCAGTTGTCTTGCATTCAGCTGAGGCAACACTTTGTCCTTTGCAGATCTTTGAACCCCAACTGAGTCATCACCAACTTGGTTCAAGATGCCACCGCCTGTCGGAGGCCCCGTGGGATACACCCCTCCTGAAGGAGGATGGGGGTGGGCCGTGGTCGTTGGAGCCTTCATCTCCATTGGGTTTTCTTATGCCTTCCCCAAGTCCATCACCGTGTTCTTCAAAGAGATTGAGATCATCTTCAATGCATCCAGCAGCAAAGTCTCCTGGATCTCCTCCATCATGCTGGCTGTTATGTATGCAGGAGGTAAGTGGGCTGGAGGCAGCAATACATACGATTCTGTGTCACAGCACAGGAGGCTGGTGATGCCCACCTGGCTGTAGTGAAACAACCAAAACTTTGCTAAAAGTTGGAATTCTCTCCTTATGTGAGAGCAAAACCTCCCTTAATGAGTTTTCTTGAAGGAGGTTGCTCTAAAAGTTCTACTTATTCCCCAGAATGCAAAAACCAGGTTAATCTGTCCTCCTCTGCAAAGCTGTAAGTAAAATCTTTCCGGGGAATTACGACTTGTGTAATTCTGCCCTTGTCCTTGTTACAGTGGGCTATGGACTCTGTCTGCTCCCAGGACCCTCCCGAAGGCCAGGGAGCTGCTGTGCCACACATGGGAGCCCCACTCCTTGGGCATTTTCTTTTTGATAAGGCATTGATTTTAATTTTTTTTTTTTAATTCAGTGCACAACAGGTCTATCTAGGGATCTGTCCCCATTTTCTGGTCAGCTCAGCTGTGCCTCATGCTGCCTTTTCTTCCTTGCTGGTGCCAAGCAGTGTTGTGAGCAGCCTGTGCTCTTTGAGGAAGGCAGGGTGCACTGGCAGTATGGAGACATGAGCAGAATAAGGCAAACCCACTTAAACTAAAACAGCTTCCCTCCCTTGTCCTTCAGAAACTGCCTTTTGGAGGCTTTTAATGCCCATGCTGCGTGTTTATGCTTGTCTTTCATGAGTGAGGAGCAGGCAGGACGCTCCTGGTCTCAAGGCCCTGGGGTCTTGTACCCGCCTGCAAACACGGCCTTGTGCTGGGCTGAAAGAAACTCTTACTGGGAGCCTGCTGTTGTGGCCACTTCAGAGGCAAATGGGAGCTTGTCCTGCTGCCATCCCCAGCTGGCAAGGTGCCCGCAGCCTCGCTGCATTTGTGCATCCAAAGGAGCTGACGTCAGCTCCCGGCTGAGCACGAGGCTTTTCCTTTGGGGAGAACAGGCTCTGCTTTGTCCTCGCTCAGCCAGCGAAGAGACCAGCACATTTCCCTGCTCTGATGTTATAACAAGCTTGTAAACCGTGTAACTGCCTTAATGAGACCCAATCTGGGCCATTCCTCCTCTCCTAATAGCTCAGAGCTCCCTTGGGTGCCCTGAGGGCAGCACTGGCTGGAGCTGCCGGGCACCAGGGGTGAGAGCTGCATCCTCCAGCTCTGGGGTCGTGGTTGTCTCCCTGTCCCCCTCTGTCCACACTGGCACTGGCTTTCCTGCTCCCATTGATCTGTTGCCATTAAATTCCAAGAATACTGGAACCACTTACCCATAAGCTGGTACCAGGGATGCTGAAAGTACCCCAGCCTTGCCTAAGTGCATTTTTTACACCCAGAGGGTGGTTGGTCACTGGGAACAGGCGCCCCAGGGCAGTGGTCATGGCCCCAAGTCTGACAGAGCTCAAGGGGCTTTTGGACACCACTGAGGCACAGGGTGGGATTTTTGGGGTCATCCTGTGCAGAGCCAGGAGTTGGGCTTCAGTGATCCTTGTTGATCCTTTCCAATTCAGGATTTCCTGTGATTCATTCCCCAGCTGCTGGAGCACAGGAACATGCTGCTGCCCCACTTGTTCCTACCTGAACCCAGATCCTTTACAGGGTCTGAATTGCACTGAAGCAGTAGGGCACTTGGCACTGCCCAGCTGGGTGGTTTCCTGCTGGCTGCCCTTGGATCCTGCTGCTCCCAGCTGGACTCACCAGAGGAAGGGTCGCGGGTGCCTTTAGACTCTGTCCAGGGTCATCACGTTTGCTGAGTTCAAGGTCCAGGTTTTGCAAAGTGCTGAATTCTCTGCAGGGAAGCCTATGGGACTTGGGCTGATGTGGCACCTCCTGAGTGCTGCTCCCTTCTCTCACGAGACCGAGGCCATGGCCCATTCCCATGGTGTCGGGTTGGAACTGCTGGTACCAAACTGGATGGGGAGAGCAGAATGCTGTGGGGCTGAGGGCAGCCTCTGCAGCTCCAAAGCTTCTGTAACCTTCTGCAGGCTTTGTTTAAACTGGGCAAAAAGGTCAAGTAGCATCCGAGGATCCGTGAATAACATGTTGACAACCTCTCTGTCTGTTAATGGCAAAGCGGAGTCTGTTACTATTCAATGGATGTTCATTCAGTGTATTTAAATACATTTTAGTGTCTGTAGAGCATGCTTGACAGTATCTAATCACTGTTTGCTTTGGATTAAAGCTCCTGATAGTGAAGCACTTAAAAGGGCAATTGGGTCCTGTTTGTCTTAGGGGTAGCAGTGAATACAGAAGCACCCCTTCTCCTGGGGCAGTGCTGCTCCTCCTGTGAGCTTCACTTGTGCCCATAGAAGATGTCTCCTCACAGCTTTGTCTGGTCTTTGGAAGAAGCCTCTGGTTGGATGGAGATGGGCAGTTGCCTTGCTGCTGAAACCCCAGCCCATGGTGGGTAGGTGGCTGCAGGCAGGGCAGAGCCCACAGCATGGGGCAGGTGGCTTCACCCTGTCTCAAACCTTTGTCTCTGGGGGCAGCTGGTGGCTAAGCAGCTCCTGTTTCAGCCCACAGGAGGCAGCTTACTCAGAGAAGTCGAAGTTTTCTGTGCTCTAACCGATTCCTACTCTCATGATAGGTTTGGATTAGATATTGGCAAGAAAGTCTTCCCTGTGTGTAGGTTGCCCAGAAAAGCTGTGGCTGCCCCATTCCTGGAAGTGTTTAAGGCCCGTTTGGACAGGGCTTGGAGCAACCTGGGCTAGTGGAAGGTGTCCCTGCCCATGGTAGGGCGTTGGAACAAGATGACCTTTAAGGTCCCTTCCAACCCAAACCATTCTGTGATTCTCTTATCTCCAGCTGCCTCTGAACCTCCTTGCCTTTCCCTTCACCCCAATTCCCTCACTGGGTGAAGCATCACTGTGAGAAAGCTGGAAGCCTCTGGCAGCAGAGCTCCAGTGTAGTTGTGTGCTTGTGTCCTGTCTGTCACGCAAAGATAACTCACCTTGGGTGCATTTCCTTTGTCCCCCAGGTCCCATCAGCAGCATCCTGGTGAACAAGTACGGCAGCCGGCCCATCATGATTGCGGGCGGGTGCCTCTCGGGCTGTGGGCTGATTGCAGCCTCCTTCTGCAACACGGTGGAGGAGCTCTACTTCTGTGTTGGGGTCATCGGGGGTAAGTGATGGCTCTGCCCCACAGGACCAACTTAGGGAAGGTGTGTGAGCTTGTGTAAGTCCTGATCCCTGTCACTGCCTGGGTGCCTCCTCCCCAGCAGCAGCTGGGGATGACTGCTGCTTGTGCAGTTGGGAATTTGGTGGTCAGGCATTGGAACAGACTGTCCAGGGCAGTGGTGGAATCTCCATCCCTGGAAGCGTGTAGATGGGGCGCTGGGGACATGGCTTAGTGGTAGACCTGGCGGTGCTGGGTTAGTGGTTGGACTCAATGATCTTAAAAGTCTTTTCCAACCTTAATGATTCCGTGATTCTAAGTTGGAAACAGAGCTGTGAAACCCCCACAACTGAAACTCTGTTTGTCCCACCACCCCTTCTGTGGCTCAGTGTCTGAGTCCTGAGCCCCTCATTTCCCTTGCAGGCCTTGGACTCGCCTTCAACTTGAACCCAGCCTTAACCATGATCGGCAAGTACTTCTTCAAGAGGCGCCCACTGGCCAACGGGCTGGCCATGGCGGGAAGCCCTGTCTTCCTCTCCACCCTGGCGCCCGTCAACCAGATGTTCTTTGGCATATTTGGCTGGCGTGGCAGCTTCCTCATCCTCGGTGGCCTCCTGCTGAACTGCTGCGTCGCTGGATCCCTGATGAGGCCCATTGGTCCCAAGCCAGATCAGATCAAGAAAGAGGCCAATAAGGATGTGCAGCAGGAGGCTGGGAAGGCGGGGAAAAAGGATGATGGTGACACCAGCACAGACCTCATCGATGGGAAGGCCAAGAAAGAGAAGAGCTCGTTCTTCCAGACAATCAACAAGTTCTTGGACCTGTCTCTGTTCACACACAGGGGCTTCCTGCTCTATCTGTCAGGCAATGTGATCATGTTCTTTGGACTGTTCGCTCCCTTGGTCTTCCTCAGCAATTATGCAAAGAGCAAGAAGATCCCTAATGAGTCTGCAGCCTTCCTGCTCTCCATCCTGGCCTTTGTGGACATGGTGGCGAGACCTTCCATGGGACTGGTGGCAAACACCAAGTGGATCAGACCTCGCGTCCAGTATTTCTTTGCCATCTCTGTGATTTACAACGGGGTTTGCCACCTCTTGGCCCCCATGTCCACCACCTATGCTGGCTTCTGTATTTATGCTGGATTCTTTGGCTTTGCCTTTGGCTGGCTGAGCTCGATCCTGTTTGAGACCCTGATGGACCTGGTGGGAGCGCAGCGGTTCTCCAGCGCCGTTGGCCTGGTGACCATCGTGGAGTGCTGCCCTGTGCTTCTGGGACCCCCTATGCTAGGTAGGGTGTGCTGTGCCTCAGGGACTCGCTTGAGGACATGGTTTAGCAGTGAATGCTGTGGTGGTGCTGGGTTGATGGTTGGACTTGATGGTCTTAAAGGTCTGTTCCAACCTTAATGATGCCATGACTCTGGATGTCCTGCCTGGCCTTGCTGAGCAGAGGCAGATCCTCCTGAGCAATGGCACTGCAGCAGGGGTGAGGAGACCACCCCAGCATCTGAGGGATGGCTGAGGAAGTGGGGGCTGAGCCCCTGGGATGGGGGAGCAGGGGATGAAGGAATGTGGGACAGGTCCTTACCTGATGGTGATGGGTTTGGGCTGCTGTTGGGAACATACCCACAGAGCTCCTCTGGCTCGTGGTGTACTCACTAAGCTGACTCTCTGCCCCTCAGGAAAGCTCAATGACATGTATGGTGACTACAAGTACACGTACTGGGCCTGCGGGGTCGTCCTCGTCATTGCCGGGATCTACCTCTTCATCGGGATGGGCATCAACTACCGCCTGGTGGCAAAGGAGCAGAAGGCGGAGAAGGCCAAGAAGGAAGGGAAGGAGGAGGAGACCAACGTTGACGAGGCTGAGAAGCAGAAAGAGGCAAACAACGACGTGACCCCCTCGCCTCAGAAGACTTCTGAGGATGCTGTGAAAGAGGAGGAGAGCCGCATGTGAGGGACCGGTCTCAATCCCGGAGTGTCTGGGAAGCGCTGCCGCCCTGGCGGGGCGGCCGGGGCGCAGCTCTGCTGGCGCTGGGCAGCTGTGAGAAGTGTTTAAACCAGGTGTTCATTTTTAAATGGGCTCTGAGTTGTCTTTCCATCTGTGTTCAACAAAGGTAACGGGCCTACACATGCAGTATCCTCGCGTGTCAGGGGACGGGGGGCGGGTTTTTATAGTCTTGGCTTTTTAACAGTAACATGAATGTACTAATATGTGCCTTACAGTCTCCGTATCTAGTTGAATCTGGATGAGCCTTAACTCTAAACTGTGCTTTAGCTCTGTATTCTGCTGGGGGGTGGGAGGGGTGTATGTGTGTGTTTTGGGGAGTTTTGTTGTTAAAAAGCCATAAAAAGCAGGATACTGGATTTGTTGGAGCACGATGGGCTTCAGGGCCAGCCCTGGATGAATACTGCTTCACACGCTTCTTACTGCAGGCCCTCTGCAGGGGGGGAGAGCTGGGCACGGGGCCAAGGTGCTCCTCGACCCCCGTGCCCAGTGCCTCCTGGCTCTGTAGGTGGTCTTTAGGTATGTTTTGAAAACACTTTAGCTACTGTAGTTCTTTAAAATCCCTGTTTTTGTAGCTGTTCTCTCATGGGATATTCAGGTTCAAGAAGGACGGCTGCTGTTCTTGCTGAGCAGCGTTACCCAGTCTGGGGCCGTGGCAGCCCTGGTGTGCCTGAGCCCTCCTTGGGCAGGCCTGGGGTCTCCCCTGCCTCTCCACTCTGCCCTGATGGTGCCTCTTTTCAGCCCAGTGCTGGGTGATGTGAAATGGTGGGCTCAGGCTGGGGTCCTGGCATTGATCCTGCTGCAGGGCTGTGCTGCTCTGCCCCTCCATGGGGTTTCCACCACAGCATCCCACCCAGATGAGTGTTTTGGGTGCCTGATCCTGGGCAGGGTGGTGGGGCGTGTGGAGATGGTACATCCCTGAGACTTTCTGCTTTTGCTCTTTTACCTGTTAGAGAAACCTCTTTTACTTGCTTCTGTTCAACTGAGATCTTCTGGCGGTGGATGCCGAACCTCTCACATCTAGGACATGTAAGGGGGAGGAAAGAATTTGTATGTATTTATTTTTTATTTTTTAGTGTTGGAAAATATCTCAATGTACGTGGAGCAGGTTAATGGCTCTCAAGTTCTAGTACATGTTGATCAGAATTCATGTTAAGAGGCTGAGTTTTTTCAAATAAACTTGTTTTTTTTACAATTTACCCATCAAATGTTGAACTTCTTTCTTAGAATCGCACTTCTGTGTGGCAGATGATGTAGATATAGGGTCAGTTTTGGGGAGAGGTAAGTCGGGCTGTGGCAGGGCCTGGGTCTTCACTTGCTGCTCCAGCACTCTGGAAGCTGGACCCATCCTGAGAGGGTGAGATGCTCCTCTCCCACCTTCTCAGCTGCAGGAGGAGGCTTTCTGGCTTTAGAAAGCTGTGCAAAGCCTTGAGAGCTCCCTTGATTTTTGAGGGGGTGGACACACGCTTGGAAGCCTGTTTGAGTGAAGGGCAGATGCTCTTGCTGTCTGTGCTGTCTCCCTGCCTGAACAGGACCACAACTGTGTGGGGAGTGAAACCAAACAGGGTTAAGTGAAGGTGGTCCTGAGGGAGCTCTCCTGGGGTCCCTGGAGCCCTGGCAGGATCAGGCCCTGCACTGTAGCTGCTTTCCTTGTGCTCCCTTGGCTGCGAGGCCACTCTGGGCCTTGCTTTGGTCTAAATCTCACAGAAAGCAGGCTGGGTATAAAGCCTTATAAAGCCAACAGGTTGGTTTGTACAAGAGGATGTTGTACAGTGCTGAGCTGTGATACTGTAAAGCCAAGTTAACTCTGTTTTCAGAGCTGGTGTGTCCGCTGGACTGCAGGGAAGGGGACACATCACAGTAACCCACTCCTGAGGAGCTGCCCCTGTTATCCCAGTTCTTGTAGGTACAGGCAGCGAGTGTGTGGTGTGGAGTGATCTCCCAGTAAGTAAAAGTAACCCATGTGGGGGCTGCAGGAGGGGCTGGGATGTGTAGCTTTAGCTCCTCTGCCAGGTGTGTGGCCGATGGCACCAAGCACTGGTGTGATGCCTGTTGAGAGGAGCATCTGTCCTTGGCAGTGAGGGATGGTCTCAGCCCTGCTATGCTGCTCCCCAGCTCTCCTGGGCTGTGGTACCAGTGCAGCTGACGGGTGTTGCTGTAGCCAGTGCTGCTGGGAGAGGCTCACACAGCCAGGGCAAAGAGCCAACCCTGCTTCTAAGGAAAAAAGTGTTTAAATAATTTCCTGCTGCTTGGACGTGGCTGCCCTGGAACACTTCAGTAGTAAGTCCCAGTTGTTTTCTAAGGGTGGCCTCCATGCCCTGTCTGGAGCTGAGCACCAGCCCTGTCCTGGCTCCAGGACCTCCTGTGGGACTGCTCCTGGGATCCAGCAGTGTGGAAGTGCAGGTGAAGGTGTGTGTGGAGTGGGGAGGAGAAACTCTTGCCCTGTATTAGGCTATAAACTATTAATTGCCCTGATTAGAGCAGAGCACAGTCCTCACAGTGCCTTGGCGGGGCTGGCACCACCCCAGGGCAAGGACTCTGCCCTGGGCCGGCCTGTCCCACCAGGCAGGGGCTGTCCCTGTGCCTGTTCCTCCCAGCTCAGCTTGCAGGAGCAGCAGGACTATATTTAGCCACGTTATTTCTGTGAACAAAGGTATCTGCAGTGCTGAGAAATACAAGAGCTGGGCTCCCAGAGCCTCTCAAGATTGCCTTACCCATAAACCAGGAGCTAAAGTTAGGCACAGGGCTCAGTGAGTCGGGTGGGAGCCCTGGCTCTCCCCGTGGTGATGAGTGAGTGGGCAGTGGATGCTCAGACCAGCCCTCGGTGCCGCTGTGAGAGCCTGTGTCCCAGGGATGCCCTGCAGGCTCAACCCACGAGAGACTGCCTCACTGGAGCAGACTGGGATGATCCCTCTGTGAAGGGCCACGGGACAGTCACGGGGATGCGGGTGCTTCCCTGCTCCCTGGGCCAGGAGGTGTGAGCAGGGGGAGCAGCTCCCCCTGTTCTTCCCCAGGTTTCCTCTGCGGGCCCGGCCACGCCGCCTTCCTTCCTCCGGGGCCAGCGAAATCAAATTCTCTTCATAGCGGGCAGAATTGAGGAAATAGTTGGGAGCTAATTCCCGTGCAGTTTGTTTTCCCAAACATCAGAGGTCGGCGGCCAGAAATGCTCGGCAGCAGCTGGGGGGGGTGTCTGGGGGCTCCCAGAGGAGCAGGCGGGTGCTCCAGCTGCCGGCTGGGAACTGCTGCCAGCTGCTGATGGCTGGCTGCTGGTGGGATCCAGGGCAAGGCAGGCAGAGCCCGGCTGCCCTCCTGCCTGCTTTCCCTCTCAGGGAATTTGGGGGCACCCCTCTGGGTGGTTGTGGGCTGGGGAGCTGCTGCTGCCTCTTCCTTGGTGTTGGGGGCATCTTCCATCGCCTCCCCTGGGGTCCCCAAGTGCACCCCAAGCCTGTGGGGGCCTTGAGCCCTTTTACCCAGGTCTGGGGGGCAGGAAGCTCCTGCAGTGGTGCCCGTGGTACAGGCAGCCCCACAGCCCTCCACACAGACACTCCTGGCCTCCTGAAGCAGCCTAATCCTCCCCACAATGCAGCACAATCCCCTTCCTGCAGAGAAGGGAGCCCGGCCCCAGAGCTCATTCATGTGACAGGCATGAGGAGGGGATCTGAGTCCCTGCCCGCTCCACCCAGGGACTTTATTCAGTTTTTCTGGGAGATTTGGGTTCTGCTGAGTGTGCAGCTCCATCTGAGTGCTCGGGGCTGCTGCTCTGCAAACAAACGCTGCTGTTCCCAGCCACAGCCCAGGCACTGTGCTGGGAAGGGAGGGCAGTGCTGGGAAAGGCTTGTCTGTCCCACGGCTGGCACTGCCCAGCTGTGACTGCCTGCCCTGGCTGGGACAGGGAGAATCACAGAGTCGTGGAATGGTTTGGGGTGAAGGGATCTTTAAAGCTCATCTCGTTCCAGGCAGGGACATGGAGGAGGACTGTGTTGCTTCCAAGAACTGGCAGGGTGGCCATGTGTCTGCTGCCAGCTGCCACCTTCCTGCTGCAGGTGGGTATATGGGTTTGAGCACAGCCCTGCAGTGCCCACCCTGACTCTCACAGAGGCATCACTTAAACCCCCCTGCTTGCAGCTGAGGAGCAGGAGGAACCCACAGGAAGAGCTCATGGTCCTCAGGGAAGCCTTCCTTCTCTTCTTCCTCCTCCTTGGGCTGCCTGTGGGGCAGGGGTGGGTCTGGGCTTGTGCCTGGCACAGGCAGAGCACACTTGCGCAATGGGCACTCTGACTCAGCCCTGAATCAGGCTGGAAAACCCTGCCCAGGGCACGGCAGGGGGATGGATGGGCAGGAGAAGGCAACTGGTCATGGCTCAGCCTTTGCTGCCTGCCTGGGCTGGATTCTGTGGGGAAAACCAAAAGCCCCTTAAAGCAGGAGCATTACAGGAGACAGATAATCGATGCTGCAGGATGATCATCAATTATTTTCAGTGCACACTATATTCTGTTAATGAGAGCCCTTTACCCGGTCAGAGAGCAGTTCTGGGAAGGTGAATGATGCCCCACTGCCAGGGAACCATTCCAGGGGTGTCCGAGATGTCCCAGGGAGCCATTCCAGGGGCTGAGCACACGCCTGGGGTGGCTCCACAGGGTGCACGGGCTGTGTTCACTGCAAACACAGCCAAGGACAAACTCTGCTGCACTTTGCCCGGGCTTTTTCCCTGGGTGGACCCGGGACCTTTGCTCTGCTTCCTGCAGAGATCATGGTGTCCCTGTGGTGCTCAGGTACAGCCTTGGGGAGCAGCCCCGTGGCCCGGGGTGTGTGGTGCTGCCCGGACAGGGCTGGGATGCTGCCCCCACATGCCCATGGGGTGCTCGGGGTGGCTCTGGGCCAACGAGGCAAAGCAGGAGTTTGTGGGAAATGCTGTTTGGAGACGTGCGATGGGCAGGCAGGTCCTGTCTGAGCCGAGAGCTGGGGCTGTGCGTGGTGGGAAGAGGCTGCACTGGCCCGGGCACATCCTGAGCATCCCCACCAGCTGCAGTGCTGGCAGATGGGAGATGCCCACAGCTGCTGGGGCCAGCGTGCCCACCCCCTGCCTGCCCTGCACCCATCCTGCACTCTGGAGAGAGAAAGAGATGCTCACTGGGACAGGCACTGCTCTTTTCTCTCTCGTGACCAGTGAGAGAACCCGAGGTAAAGGCTGGAGCTGTGTCAGGGGAGGTTTAGGTTGGATATCAGTAAAAGGTCCTTCCCCCAGAGGATGGTGGGCACTGAACAGGCTCCCCAGGGCAGTGGGCACGGCACCAAGGCTGATAGAACACAAGGGGCATTTGGACAATGCTCTCAGGGATGGGGGATTTTGAGCTTGTCCTGTGCAGGGCCAGGAGTCGGACCTGATGTCCCTTGAGGGTCCCTTCCAGCTCAGGATATTCTGTGATTACGTGATTTACCCCCCTGTAAATCAGCAGAGCCTCCTGGGGCTGCCGAGTGTCGCCTGCTCATTCCTCTTGCCTGTCAGCATCTCAACAGCAGCTTTTATTGCCGTGCTGCCCCGCGATGTTTTGCTGTGGCTTGATACGAATTTAATTATTGCTATTAATCACGACAAGGGGCTGTGACGGTGGCTTGTAGAGCCACCGCCAGGATTTACAGCCGGAGCAGGCGGTCGCTGGTAAAATTAGGGCTGGGGCAGAGCATCGGTGACCTGCGCTGGCGGAGCAGTTTCCAGGCAAGAGCGAGGCGCAGGCAGGAGGCTGCACAGTCATTCCAGAGGCGGATCCAGCTCCGTGAGCACCCTCTCGTGGCAACCACCCCTCTCCGGGGCCCCGCTCCCGCAGCCCACGAGCATCCCTGGGGTGGGATGGGCTGGATGCTGCACCCCGGCAGCTCCCACAGCTTGGGTGTCCCTGCTGGGGCTGATTCCCGGGGGAATGAGGTGGGAGCGCGGTGCCCGAGGGCGTGGGGAGGCTGATGAATTTAGGGATGCAGCGGGAGCCAGGATGGGATTCTCCAGGGGCTGTGGGCAGGGCTGTGCTGAGTTATCCCAGGCTCCTTTACCTGCGACTCCGGGCGTGAAAACTGGGAGTAATTGCACTGGGAAAAGACTAAAACTGAATAAATCAAACCAGTATGATCCCGGCCACGATTAACAAACTATTAATTAATTATGTACCCACAGAAAGAAAGATTGCTAATTAGCTTCTATGGAAAATTAAGGGGGGAAAAGCAGAAAATGAAACATGTTTAAAATTTAATTAGAGGCCACATGTTGTGCATAAGAATGAGACTGTTTTTGTGAATTTAATTGTTTGCAATTACAGATCAGCGACTCGTTTCCATCTCCTCCCTGTCAGACTGGGAGCTGCATCCCTCCTCCAGTGGCCCTGGTCTCCCTGCATCCCTTTCCCAGTGGCCCTGGTCTCTCACCACCCCACTACCCCATTCCCAGTTACTGGGATGGGGTGTCCAAGCCCAGGGGGGCTGAGTGGTGTCTCAGCTGAGAGCCTGAGTCGCTCCCATGTGCTAGTGCAGGTCCTGAGCCCCCTGCAGAGCTCCCCTTCCTTTGATGTCCATGTCAGGAGCACCCACGACCCTCAGACAATGCCAGGGTGAAGCTCAGCAGGCTTTGAACTGCACTAAAGCGTGTGAAAATGGAATCAATCCTGCAGTCAGATGACTCAGTAATGAAGAGTCAAGTCCCCCACTGCGGTGTGACACATCTCTGATATCTTCATTGCTTTTATCTGCATGGAGGGAGCAGATTTACCCGGCTTTTCAAGCGAGACTGCAGCGAACGGGCTGGTGATTATCCCCTTGCCAGAGACATCCCGGAGGTTAATCCCTTGATCCACCCCAGCACGTCGGGGCAGAGGGGGAGCTGCTGTCGGAGGGTTCGGTCCTGCGCTGTCAGTGGGAGCTGTGGAGCATCCTCAGCATCCTCAACTCCGCCTGTCACCCAAGTGCGAGCCCGTGGGCAGCCCCAGGGGCACCCAGTGGGTTTTGGAACTGTTTTCCAGTGGGAGTGTGGCCCTAGAGGACAGTGGGGCTCTGCAGGACATCAGAGCTGGTAATGGGGCTTCAGGCTGGGGCAGAGAGCAGAGCAGTGAGGGACTAATGCATTAGCAACATTTTAAACTTAAAACACTTGCTCTCACCCAGAACAACTCCTGTTTGGGCAGCCCCAAGACAGGCACTGGCTCAGAAGCCAGTCAGGGCACCACATCCTGGTACAAATCCTGGCTGGCACTGGACCACTCCTATTGTTCTGCAAACCGAAAGGGGGAAAAGGAGCAAAAGGCACCTCTGGCATCAGCCCCAGCCCCCAGCAAAGGTGCTCAGGCAGCCCCAGCTCTGCACCCACCCACGGTGTGCAGTCACATTCACAGGCATCATCCCCCTCAGTGTGTCCTCGCCAAACGTGCGGCTCCGAACAGCCTGTGCTGTCCAGATCTCACGCAGGAGCTGAGGGAACAGCTGAACGTGTCTGCAAAATAATTTAGGAGCTTCTGTGCCAGGGTTATTCCCGCACACGGGGAAGGAGCAGTAAGATGGGGGGATTTGATGCCAGCCCACGTGGGTGGCATTGGTGCCTTGGGGGGAGCAGGGTCCCTGTTGGCACTGCCTGACTCTCAGGGCAGCCAGAGATGTTGGGCTTCACCATCAGGATGAGGTACAGATCCATGGATTCTTTTTCCAGGCCTCAGGCTTGGAATTTTTGCCTCGGAAGGAGCAGTGCTGCCTTTGAACCCTTCTCTGTGGCACTGTGGGGTCTGTGCTGTCCTGTGCTGGGCACCACGACACCACCCTGTCCTGGTAGGTGGCACATACTGGAGTGGCTGTGTCACATCTTGTGTCAAAATGGGTGAAGTCTCCCATTAGTCGAAGCCATAGTTTCATCCCGTCCTAAAAATGAGATTTTATCAGGTTTAAGCACATAATGAGTAACATACAAGTCAGAACAAAGCTAATTACGAAGGACACTTGCTCTAATAACTGCTTTGGAGCCCATATGAGGATCTAATACCCGCCAAATGAAAGGCAAAGCAAGCCATTAGCTGGAAATGTCTGGTTCTTGCTCAGCCAAACACTATGAAATCATTATGTTTAATTATGGGATATCACCCTGGCATACCAGCTTACTAATTATTTATAATGATTTCTGAATGCACATTATAATCTCCTGGACAGGGCACTGCCAGTCTCTGCAGGCGCCTGCTTATCTCAGGAGTTAAGGCTGCCTTGGTTTATGATCCAGCAGGATCACAGGTCCCTGCTGTGCCAGGACACCACCATGGAGCAGCTTTGGCTCCCTGCAGCACATCAGGGTGCTGGCTGTGCACCCACAGCTTCCCAGAGGGTGTGGTGGGGTGTCCCTCATCCCCAGGGCCAGGGGGAGATGGGGCATGGCAGTCCTGTCCCTTCTGGACACGTGTGCCAGGGGCTGAGGAGCTGTTGCTTCTTGAGAAGTGTGTGTGTGTGTGGGAGAACAGCAGCAGACCCCCATGGACCCCAACCAGCATCCTGTGGCACCCCTGCCACTGCCCCGGGCACGTGGGGCTGGCATGGAGCCTGTTGTGGCCACATCATCCCTCCTTGGCACCCACCTGCTGCCCTCATTGCTGTGTCCGTGCAGACCCTTAAGCTTTTTGTCACCCCACACCCCAGTGGGCACTAAATCATCAAGGGGGTCCCCAGGCAGTGGTGGGGACTGTTTTCCCCAGCAGGGAGGGCTCTGGGCTGGTGGGCAGGGGGGCATCTCCGCGGTGCTGTGGATCAGAGGGGTAACAGGGACACACGACCCCCCTGGGATCACTCCTCGATGCCATGGCCACCTTGATGGCAACGCGAGCACCCACGTGTCGGCGTGATGGGTGTCCCATTAGGGCAGGAAAGGTCCTATTTGTTGTGCTGGCACCCCGGGGGTGGTGGTGGGGAACCAGGCGGGGTGGACTGGGGGTCTCTTCCCTTCAGGAAGGGCCCAGGTCAAGGCCAAAGTCAAGGTCAAGGCCAAGGTCAAGGGCAAACCTCTCCGCTGCCCCCTGGCTCCCCGCAGCCCTTCCCGGCGGGGCCGCCAGAGGGAGCCCGGAGCCCTTGAACTTTCCAGGGATGGGGCATCCTCAGCATCCCCGGGAATTCCATCCTCTCCACCCGCACAGGGAGGAATTCCCTCCCAACATCCCACCCACCCCCGCCCTCCGGCAGTGGGAAGCCATTCCCTGTGTCAAGTCACTCCATCCCGTGGCCAAAGTCCCTCCCCGGCTCTCTTTAGGCACCCTCAGGTGTCCCTGGTGCCTTCTCTTCTCCAGGCTGGGAAGAAAGGGTATGTCCTGTAGCTGGAGTCAAACACCTGCTGCTGGCACAGAGTGGCCTTGGAGTCCTCTGGCTGGTGCTGGTTTGGGGTACTGGGTTTAGTGTAGAAAAGAGGAGGCTCAGGAGGGACCTCATGGTTCTCTGCAGTGCCCTGGCAGGGGGTTGTGGTGAGATGGGGGCTGGACTCTTCTACTGTGAGGTCTCTTCTGCCTGCAGTGAGAAGAACAGAGGAAACGGCCTTAAACTGAGACAGGACAGAGTCAGGTTAGATATTAGAGAGATTTTTCACACTGTTCGAGTGGTCTGGCACCGGTGGTGGAGTCACCATCCCTGGAGGTGTGTAAGAGTGATGTGCTTTAGTGATTTAGGGGTTACAGTGACAGTGCTCAGCTGATGGTTGGGCTGGGTGATCTTAAAGGTCTCTTCACACCTCAGTGACTGTATTCGGTGACAGCTTTTCTATAGCCATGAATTTAAAAAAAGCCAAAAAACCACAAAAAACAGACCAACAAGAACAACAAAAAGCAGGGAAAATAATTATGAGCGCTCTCAGGATGTCTCTGTGGAGGGAGAACAAGCAGGGAATGCACAGCAGGGTCGAATAAAGAAGTGCTGCTCTCAGAGTGACTTCAGAGTGACAAGAAAGGAGGAATGAAAGCAAAGCGTGGGAGGAGAATTAAACTTTGCACAGACAGAACTCAGAGCATCTCAGTGAAATGACCTTTACCTGTGGAGCCCCGGGGAAACCCATGGGACTCAGCACTGCTGTCCCTCAGCCTTCCCTGGGGAGCCCAGCCCTGATACTGGTGGGAATTAAAACCTCCCCAAGGCAGGAAATCCATCCACTGCCACCTGAGCACACAGCCAGCATCACTTGACACACACAGGGTTACCTAATTTACAGGATTTATGACCCCCAGCGCTTCCTGTGTGTTTTTTTACCCTATCCTATTAATCCATAATCCATTATTATAACCCTTAGGAAATGATTTATAGATTGTATCTTCAGTTTCCATCTTGGAAATGGTACTTGTCAGCAGCACAGCTGGCTCTGGAGCCTGTGGGCTGGGAGGTTGGATAGAGATGGTGTGTGCTGGCTGGAGGGAAAGGGACAGAAGGGACAGAAGGAACAGCAGGGCCACCTGCCCAGCAATTAAAATGTCCTGTGCAGCCCCAAAGCACAGATCCCCTTTCCTGCCTAAGCCAGGATGGTAGGGAATGGTCTGGCATGGAGAAGAGCGGGCAGGAGCCAGAGGCAAAGCACTAAATTCCAGTGGCCACTGGGCTAGTGGTCTGTATAAAGCAAAAATCTTGTCACTGCAGTCAGCGCTGGCAGTGTGAGCACAGCAGTGAGTGTTCTGTGCCATCAGCTGCTGAGCGTGTTATCTCCAGAATTAATGCACAATCGGCCAGGGGCACGGATTATTATAGGGAAATTATGCAACTAAGTAGGTTGTTAACAAGTTGATTTAGAATTCATAAATGAGGGGGGGAAAGATAACAGGGCAGAGAATGGTAGGCTCAAATTAATTTAAACTGTTTGATGAGGAATCAACGATGTAGGCAATGAGATAAAGGAGGAGGATTAAAGGGAGTTCCTATTTAAAATCAATTTGAAAAGGTGCCAGAACCCGCTCCATTGAGACTTGGTCATTGTGAGCTCTCGTCACTGCTTTCATTAGTTCCAAACTCGCTGGCTGTAATCAGTGGGTCCCAGGTGAGGGGGTGGCTGACCTCCTTCCAGGAGCTGCAGAACGGCTCCTCTGCCCCACATTGATTTGGTCACAACCTGGATCCTGTGCCCGGGGGAGGAGGGAGGCACAGCCGTGTCTGAAGAGGACCCAGCTGGTGGCTACAAGGACAAGAGGCTCCTGGAGAGGGAGGGAGGAGGATGGAGAAGAAAAAGCAGAGACAGACACCTCCAGGTGATGCGTTTGCTGCGGAGGCACAGCTGCTGCAGGAAACGGAGGAGGGAGGAAAAGGAGGCTGCAGTGCTTCAGTTCCCCACTATCATCACACGTGTTCTCATGATGGATTTGCCTAAATGAGGCTTGGGAGAGCAGGCTGGGCACATCCAGTGACTTCTGTCCTGGCTCAGGGTGGAGAAAGCTGCTGGCCTTGTCTTCTGCTTAGTCCTTACTGAGAAAGAATATCTGTGTTTCTAAAAGTAATTTGCTAAATCATCATGGAGTCCTAGAAGGGGTTGGGTTGGAAGGGGCCTTAAAGCTCATCTCATTCCATCCCCTGCCATGGGCAGGGACACCTTCCACAGGCCAGGTGGCTCCAAGCCCTGTCCAACCTGGCCTTGGACACTTCCAGGGATGGGGCAGCCACAGCCTCTCTGGGAACCTTGTGCAAATGTTCCACCAGTCTCCCAGGGAAAAATTTCTAATGTAAATCTCTCTTCTTTTAGTTTAGAACTCCTCCCCCTTTTCCTGTCACTATGTGCCTGTGTGAAAAGTCAGCCTCCTTCTTATTTACAGTCCCCCTCAAGGCACTGGAAGGGGCTCTGAGGTCTCCCCGGAGTCTGCCCTTCTCCAGGCTGAGCAGCTCTCAGCCTGTTCCACTGGTTTCCACCGGGTAAGCTTTGCCCCATCCCTCCGATGGCAGCTCCCCGTGGCACTGGCGCTGCGGGATGTGCCATGGGGACGATGCCCGTGAGCACAGCCCAGCCCTCTCACTCCCCGTCTCAAATAAAGACCTGCTCCCAAAACCGCTTCCAAAACGGGAGACTCACATAAAACTCAATTACCAACATTCCTGCTTTGTTTTTACTCCCGGTGACTTGTCAGTTTGGCAAACATTGGTGCTTTTAAGCATTAATCATCCAGGCTCCGTTCGTGCCGGCCGGCTCCTCACCTCGCCAGCCGGCAGGTCCGTGCCGCTTTCACTGCGTGTTTAACGTCCCAAATGATTTATCAAACACAGCACCCAATTAAATTGCCCTTCTGTATCCATTAGCCACCGTATTGATCTTATTCTTGCTGCCTTCACCACCCGCTCCGCGTCTCGGGTTTGGCTAAATCATAAATATCATTGGAGCTCTCCCTGAGATCCTGCCGGGCGTCACCTGAGTTTGCTCCTCTCTATCTGCCCCGAGCACTGCGGGACGTTCCCTTCCCCAACCTCAGCTGCTGGTGACAAACGGGCCGGAGGAGGTGCAGAAATACCAGATGTCTCAGCAAATCCAAATCTCTTCACCGTGGGAGGTGAAGGCTCCTGGTTGCTCCCGGGCCTGGGGACAAGGGACACGCTGGGATGTGACTACAGCTGGGCGTGGGAGTCGTGGCTGTCCGGTGCTGGAACAATGAGGTGTGACCTCAGAACATTCCCAGACATTCCCAAGCTTCATCATTGCTGCAAAGCATGTAAATAGCTGGCTGGTTTATCTCGGTGCAGGGTTAAATGACACAAGAAAGAGAATTAAGTGACTTGCCCCAGGCAACAAAACACATTGAGGGAAGGCTGGAGATTAGAAGCCAGGTGTCCTCAGTCCCTCCCCTCCGCCCTTCCCAGAGATAAGGCACCTTCTTTAGTCTTCTTTGCCTCCACAAATCTCAGTTTAATTAGCTTTATCTCCATATACCTGCTTTATCTCCCTTCCTGCACCTCAGAGGCTGATCTCTTGCCATACCCCTGAGCTGGCTGAGCTCTTTGCAAAGACCATCCCCTTCACCCCCAGGAGAGGTAATAAATGAATGTAGCCTTTGGACTAAGGAATATTCTTCCTATTCATCGACACATTAAAATGCTTTGCTTTGTCTCTATTCCGCACAGAAACCCTCTGAGTAGGACGACTTTCCACCAAAGCTGGGAAGTTTGTAACCCTGTGTGATTTCATGGCTACTTGGAAATAACACATTAAGGGGGAAATCCTGTATTGTGTCAAACTGTCTGGGAGCACTGAGTCAGCAGCAAAGCTAATTAGACACTAGCAGAGTTATTCCATATTGTCCTCTGAATAGTATTAAACAAATGCTTTGCTTCGAAACTAAGCAGGAAAAACGCTGCTCAGCCTTTTCTTACAGCCACAAACTGACTTTATGTGCTCCTGTCCTCATAGCCCAGCTTCTGGAGCCTGGAATGCTGGATGCCCACTGCATGAGGGATGTCCTGAAACCCTTCTCCATCACCCACAGACAGTCCTGGTCACACCGTGGGACACGTGGATGTCCATGGATCTGTGCTGAACCCACGGAGACACAGCCTGATATTGGGGGACACCTCGGGGAGGGGGAGATTGGTGTCTCCTGCCCATCCTGGAGCCAGGAGAGGGCTCACACAGGAGACTCCACGGCATCGAAATTAATCACTTTATTTATGTACTTAATTAAATTGGAGCGGTGCCATCAGGGAGTCAGCAGAAAGCGGAATGAAAGTCAGAAACGAAAGAGGAAGGTGTAAACTTGGGCAGGGCTCCCGGTGCCTGTGCTGGGTGGGCAGAGAGAGAGCCCCTCTGCCTGGAGCTGGGAAGTCTCTGTGACAGCCATCAGGAAGGCTCCTAATCTTCGGGAATCCCATCCAGAGCCTTCCAGGGGCCACTGAGTGCCTCCAGCCCTGCCCCAGCCGCCCACCCTCTCAGGGGAGGATCAGCCCAGGGCAGAGGAGACTGCTCTGACAGCAGCTCTCCCCCAGACCTCTCACTCCTCGCAGCCTGCTGAGGGGCACGAAAAATTACCCACGCACATCCCTGTCGTTTCCACATTAATATTTTCTCACTTCAAATGCCACAGCGCATTAATCTAATGAGAGCATTTAAACCTTCTTCCCTGCCTTGGCCCTCCAGCAGGTTTGGCACATGCTGGGTTATCACTGCGTGCCCTTCACCTTGTGGAGCACCCATGGGCACCTCCTTCCTCATGGGCAGGGGGAAAGGAAGGGCTGAAGCTTCTGAGGGGACCACTTGGGCCTTTCCCACCTCCCTCCTTGCGCCCTGGCCGGGGAGCAGAGGTGAGGTGGGGTCTCACCTGCATGCCCTGTCCTTGAGGCTGCTGGACCACTGGTTTGTGCCACGTTTCCTCTCCAGAACCAGGTTGCAAAGGCAGGGAGAGGGAGACTGTGGGTGCCTGTCAGCAGGCAAACACACACCTGCAGCCTGGGAAAGAGGGAAAGGTGGAAAAGCTGCCCCTCCGGACACAGCATGGCACATGGGATTTGGCAGCATGTGGGGTGATGGGTTGTGGTGGGAGCAGCAGGAATTGCAGACTCCAGAGAATATCTGCGGGCCAAAGTGACACTGGTTTCTGCTCTGGGCTAAGGAGGGAGGTCCCACACAGTGCTGGGGAGCAGGGTGGGCACTCTGTGTTTCACTGTGAGTGCCCACCCCACAGGGATGATGTTCCCATTGCCATCCCCAGGCACAGCTTTGAGGCTTCAGGTGCCAGGAAGGTGCTCGGGTGGGAGGGTTGATACAGGGGCAAGGGGAATACATGGGCACAAGCAGCTGCCTGGCTCTGGCAGCCCCCTGAGCCCCCCTGGCTGGGGAGCATCGCTCGGGGCATCCCTCTGGGTCTGGGCATTTCTCTCATCAGGGCATCAGGTCTGAGCAGCAGGAACCTCCCCCGTGGGCACCTCTCCTTATCAGGCTGTGCCCACCTGCACAAGGCAGCCCCTGGCACTGGGAACCTGCATGCACTGCCCTGGCTTTGCATTCCCAGCACATCCCTGGCTAACGGATAACTGCGGCAGCACTGTAATTCCATAATCACTTGCAGAGAGACTGGTTCCTGCCTTCTCATTTAAAATGTCACAGCTTGTGTTTGCTCTTTTATGCTTTGTACTTTCAATGAACTTCTTCTTCCCAGGACCCATTAGCTGGTTTAAAACTTTATAACAATCATTAGGGAGTTGTTCATTGCTAATTGTGCAGGCAGAAATATTCCTGCCAAGCTCCAACACTGCCTCCCTCCTCCTCTGCTCATTACAGCTCCTGCCCTGACACCAGCCCTGCCTGGTAGGGGCAGCAACCCAGTCAGGGCAGGGATGGTGATGGGTGGATATTGGGGAAAGGTTCTTCTTGCAGGGGGTGATCAGACACTGGGACAGGCTCTGCAGGGCAGGGGCATGACCCCAAGGCTGCCAGAGCTCAAGGGGGGGACACTCTCAGGCACATGGTGGAACTTTGGGATTGTCCTGTGTGGGGCCAGGAGTTGGACTTGATCCTTTTGGGCCCCTTCCAACTCAGGATATTCCATGACTTCGGGCACTGCAGCACAGAGTTGCCCTGCAGAGAGTGGCCTGACCAGCAGAGAAAAGATAGTTTCCAGAGTTTCTGCCTTCCCCCAGGACTTGCCTCGCTGTAGGGCTGAAAAAGAGACATCTCAAAATTAAAAACTGCTTTTTACAATGAGAAGTATAGGCTGAATCCATAATGACTGCAGGGGGATAACGTGTTTAATCCTCCCAAGCAAGAGGGAAGATCCCTGCTAATCCACGCTCAGCCCCAGGAGGAGCTGCAGGAGGGATGTGGGGGCATTTTGGGGAGCCGCAGAGTTGCAAAGCCCTTCTCTCTCTCGAGGGGGATAAAGGCATCTTGGAGAGCCAAGGCTGAGCATCACATCCCAGGCTGGGGAGGGCAGGGTGCCAGTGCCAGCCTGGACCACACCAGATGCCCCCCTGGACACGCTGGTCAGGAATTACTTGTGACACCAGGAGTGTATTCACCTCTTTGTCACCCTCACCCATCCTGCTTCCCCCTGCTCTTCTCTCCCTAATTTGTTTGTCCTTGGGAAAGCTCCTTGTACCAAAACTAGCTCTGTTTGCCAGCAAACAAACCCCCTTCATTAGCTGGATGCTTTCCCACTGGTGCTGCTCATCGAATGCCAAATTAAATAAGTTGTATGAACAGTGTTTGATACAGTGACAAGCTGGAGGAGCCCTCCAGTGCCCAGAGGATTAGTGTGTAATCCCTGTCCTGTACGCGGAGCAGCAGGAGAGCACAGCAGTCAATAACACACTCAGCTTTGCTGCTCGACCCCAACCTCCCTCACCGGCAAATAGATCGGGAGGTGAAGAAGTGTGTGAGGCTGGTGGCATTTGCATCCTGGCTGGCTGGTGCTAATCAGAAAGGGGGAAATACACATCTTTTAATTGGGTTATGCAATCAGATGTGATGAGAGGAAGAAACTTCTTCCTCCTGAGCAGTGATTTGTTGCTGCCTGAGTGGAAGTGTGACATACCCTGTTAGCAGATTTCTTTTCCTGTCTTAAAGCCAAACTATTTCCTCCACGTCCAAAAGCATCCCGGGTGTTCCGTGTGTGTCAGTAAGAGGCTTTTCTTTCACCAGAGACAGCAAAGATTTCAGAAATCACTGACATTTCAAGGTTTGCACTGATGGGGCCACATTCATCCACTGAAAGGGGACACAAGACACTTCTGGTGCAGATGCAGGGGGAAGTTGTGACAGAGCAGCGCTTTCTGTCCCTGTTTCTCCTCACACAGCCCACAGCCGTCAAAGAGAATTAATCTTCCCTGCCCATGTGCCTCCTCAGGCCCCCGGGCACTGCTGCTGGTGCCCCCCACGCCAGTGTGGGAGGTGGGTGAGCTCACTGACGAGGCTGGGATGGCTCCTCAGAGCCAGCTGTCACCAGCTGTGAGTTCCTTGGGGACATCAGCCTGGGAGTTCCTGCCTGCCCGTGCAAACCTATCAATCCAGCTCCCTGTCAAGATGACTGAAGGAGCTGAAGTGATGAAGGTCAGGTCCTCTATGGGATGCTGAGCAGTGCTCTTGCTCCACTGCCTCTGCCTGACTCTTCAACCTTCCCAGCTCCACTTCTGTTCCCATTCCCTGCTGCATCCCTGCTGCGTGCACATCAGGGGCTGGCCATGCCACCAGCCTTGGGGACAGCAGCACCAGGACAAGCTGGCGTGTTCACAGCCACACGGGTGCTTGCCCAGGTCACAGCCTGGAGGATGAGGGCAGGAGATTCCCAACTCCTGGCACAGCTGGGGGCTGGTGGCCCTTAGCAGCGAATCCGTGGTTTTCCCAAAACTTACGTACCTTTTTGAAATCCAGGTGTCACAGACCTACACACGCAGATTGAGCATCACCTGTTTTCCTCCACTGTTATTATGAGTTTTCCCCATAATTACTATGGGCTTTCCCTGTAATTATTAAGGATTTTCCCCATTATTATCCCCCTAGGCCCTGCTGGAATAGGCAGTGTAGGATCAGCTCAGTGTCCTTTACAGGGTAGTGGCCTTTTTGTCTGTTTTGCAGTGTGAAACAATGGAATATTTTAGTCCTGTTGGTATTGTCTCAGTAATAACTCGTGCTCTTCTCATTTGCCATGATATTGTTCTAAACCACCATTGCATGATGCTGCCACTGCATGTCACTGTTAAGACAGTGACAAAAAGGGACTGCATGAGGTTCAGCAGGGCTATGGGGGGGGCTCAGTGTCCCCCAGCAGGAGCTGCCCTGTCCCTGCCCTCGCCCCAGAGCAGTTCCCTCATCAAACCGGGTGATGCCAACCCTGCAGAGGAGGGATGGAGGGCACAGGGACGTGGCTGGTGACTCTGCCTTGGAATTCTTACACACTGCAGACTCAGCAGATCTACAGGAAAGGAAACAGCAGAGCCCAGAAATCCTTGTCCCGAGAGGTACAGCACAGGGAACGTTTCCATCCCGCATCCCTGTAGGATGAAAACCTGTTATCCTTGCTGGAACCTTCAGGTCTAGGAGCATTTCAGATGGAATTTGGATTCTTAATGCAGGAGGGAAATGCATTCCAGGTCCACAGGGCCGGTGGCAGCAGTGCTTCCTGCCCCTATTCCCATTAAAAGCCCTCCGGAGAGCGGGATGGGGAAGGGGAAGGAAGGGATGGCACAGCAAAGGGGTTTGGTGCTGCTGCCACTCCAAAGGCATCGCAGCTCCGCCGCCTTTAAATATTTATAATTATTTTTTCTCAGCTCCTGAATTATGAAACGCTGGGTGTGTGGTTTGCTCTGCAGGAGAGGCTGAGCTGCGTTTTTTTCTGAATGAAGCCGGTGCTGTAAGGATTGCCAGGGATCAATCCTGCCCAGCGTGAGTGCTCCTCGGCTGGCCCCGAGCCCTGCAGCTGCCTGCGACCCTGTGGGTGCCACAGCTTGTTCCTCAGCTCCCGGGGCTCAGCTCCAGCTGTGACCAGCACAGCCCAAGCAGTGCGCTCTGTTCACTTGGCACAACGCTCCCTCTGGCAGTCCCAGTGCAGCTCCCTCCTCTTCCTCCCCGGGTTTAAGCTTGCCCGAGCTCAGCCTTGCACGCAGGCTGCTCTGCAGGCAGGGTTAGTCTAAGGCCAAGGGCAGGTTGGAGGGAATGAGGTCATGGAGACAAGACCCAAGGCAAAGAAGGGACTGGGAAATACCTGATGCAGTCCAGCCTAGGGCTTTGTGTGCAGAGCAAAACGCACAGCCCTGCTTAGGAACTGATTTGCAGTGATGGGGAAGGACCAGGTGGAGGCAAACAGGCAGAATCAAGAGCAACTCGGCTGCAAATCGCCCTGTGTATTTTCAATTTGCTGTGTTTCAGCAGGCTGCAGTCCATCACACCAGCAGCGTCCTGGCTCAAGCAGGCAGGACCATTTGGAGCTGCTCAGGCTGGCAGCAGTTTCAAGGACCAGGCTTAGAAAATGCCCCATCCCTGGAAATGTCCCAGGGCAGGTTGGATGGGGCTTAAAGCAACCTGGTCTGGTGGAAGGTGTTCCTGCCCATGGCAGGGAGGGTGGAACGAGATGAATTTTAAAGTCACTTCCCACCCAAGCCATTCTGTGGTGCCATGATTCCATAATTCTATAATTAGGAGAGGAGGAGGCTGCAGCAGATACTGAAGGAGCCCCTGGCAGGTCCAGGGCTGCTGTGCCCAGAGCAGGCAGCTGCCAATAAGGCAACACACACAAAGAGCCGAGCTGACCGTGAGTCACCACTTGCCATTCCCCTCCACGCCTCAAGGCTTATCCACAGACAAATAGGGAATATCCCCTTCTGAATCCAGCTGCCATTAGAACGGGCTCATCAGCCTCTCTTGGGTGCTGCAGATAAGGAACCGACACGTCCTACACGTGGTGCTGGTGCCAGGAAAGCAGCTCGTGCCAAGTGCTGACACAGGGATGTGCCAGTGGTGGGTGGGAGCTGCGGGCACAGCTCGGGCTGGGCAGACAGCACCAGGGCTTGGGGAGGGATGCCCAGCTGGCAGGCACTGGGCAGACCCCAGAGCTGGGGCTCTGCAGTAGGGGGCTTGCAGGGGAGCTGGAAGGTGGGATGAATTTGATTTAAAAGCCGAGGACCCAGAGCCAATCTGTTTTATTCAGCTAAAATCGTGAAGGCTGAAATCTGTGATTATTTTTGCATATATTACTTTGAAATGCAAATGCTAATGCCGGCTTAGATACCTGTTCAGTCTCTCGGGGTTAAAGGACAAAGGGCAGTTAAGAACTTGAAAAAAATCCATTTCCCCAAAACGCTTTGTACTATCAGGCAGCATTTAGCCCTTGTTTCTTCTACCTGGCTGATTTCCATAAATCCAGGAGTGAGAACCCCTTTGTTCTTTGCGAACAGTGTGGAGATCCAAGTGGTGGCTGGTTCTCACTTCATCCCGTTGGGATTCACAGCAGATGCCGGGCACTGTGGCACCGGGCAATTCCCTGTTTATCACAGGGAGTTCCTTTCTCCCTCTCTCCCTTCTCCCCAGGATTGATTTAAGCTGCTGTTTTTCCCTTCGTTGTTAATATTGCTTAAAAGCAAGTGGATTTACAGGCTCCCACTCCTGGGCACGGGCTCCTCTCCAGCACGCAACACCTGGCGATGCCCAGAGGGGTGTTAATTAGACAGGGAAGGTGTTAATTAGACGAGAGGACATCGGTAATAACACGTGGGGAATGTTCAGTCCTCCCGCCCTCTGCGTGTGAACGGGATCAATAAGCAATTCAGCCATTAGAAATAAAGCTACTCCTATTATCTGCTGATCAATAACTCATCAGTCTTGGACATACCTGCCTGGGAGCACCTCTGGGAGGAGAGGAGCTTCAGCAAGGGCAGGGGCTGCAGCCACGTTCACCTCCACCTGCACCCTCTTTTGGTGGCCGAGGACAGCAGGATTTGCTCCGCTCCAGCCCTGTGTCCCAGATTAACATGCAGCTGTAAACAGCTGTTTATTAGCGCACACCTCGAACCTGCCCGTCCCCTGCTGCAAACGCTGACAGTAAGAGACGGCTGGCAAAGCAATTACGCACATTAAGCTGGAAAGTACGAAGCCGAGGTCAAAACCGTTTTCTTTGCAGAATGACACGGAGGGCAAATTCGTTCTGCCAGGAGTAAAAGAACGACACAGAAGGTCGCGGTGAGCAGAGGGGAGCTGGGTGGTCAGGCTGCCCTGTGCCACTGACCCATGGGGAGCTGCCCTCACAGGCTTTCCCCGCTCGCTGTGCCCCAAAATCGGTGCATATGACCCAAACACTGAGCTGTGAGAGAGCCCAAACCCAGGCAAGAGCTTTGTGCTCCATTTATGGTCCTCTTTTTGCTTTCAGGCCACTTCCAGGCTCTTGAGTGAGCGCTGAGCTGGCTGTCCTGCTGTTTGAACGCCAGCCAGCCCTGAAACCAGGCTGTTCGGACTGGAATCAGGTTTATTAAATTGTAATAGGGTTTGTTACTCTGCTAATGCACCATATAAAAAAAGCTATGAAAATCAACTGCCAGGTATAACAACCTGCTCGCTCCCGGCTCGAGTGTCTTGGCTGGTTTATAAGTGACTTTATCCTCAGCAGAGGAAGGAAAAGAGTCTCACTCTGCAGAGCTGGGGTGTTGTTCATCGTTCTGCCCTTACCTCCAGCCCCCACTCGAGGCTGGGGTGACCCTGGATCATCCCCAGGGCTGGGCTGGGGGGCAGAGGTGGCCACTGCCTATCAGTGTGTGACCTCTGTTGAGGGCAGTGCTGGTGGTAATGGCACCAGAGGTGAACACGAGCCTCTAGGACCTGAACGGATGGAATTTTTCCCGGGTATTAACGGAGTCCTTTGCGGAAAAGCGTGTCATTGGCTTTTCAAGCACTGGGCTGCCTTTCCTTGGGTTATCCCATCTGCAGGAGTTGGCCTTTCCCACAGCCCCATTGCCTTGGGGGATGGCTTTGAGCAGAGGCAGCAGAGAGCAGGGACATTTGCTGGCCCCTGGTACCCACCAACCATCACCCATCACTGGTGGGAGGTCTCCCACATGTTCCTTTGGCCAGGGACCAGCTCACCCTGGCAGGGCAAGGGTCCAGATGGGAGCACTGGATGGGAGCACCAAGCAGGTTTTCCTGGTGGCATTGGGATAAGGGCGAGCTGGGCACAGAACCCAGAACGCTCCTTATGCTGGGCAAGGTTTCTCCTGAGACCTCCTCCTGACTGGCTTTGAAGTGTCTGGTTGCGGCTGAATAATCACCTGTCCTGCACTGGGAAAGGATTTCCACTCCTTAAAAGTAGCTTTGGTGAGCTTTTGCTTTCTTTGAATCAAAGATCTGAGACAATTAATCACTGCCCACCTCCTGCCCGTGCAGTTAAGTGCTCAGCTTGAAACAGAGGCCAGGAACAGGAATTAATCTTTCTGCAACAAGGTCTTCAAAACAACCATCACTGTCCCCCTGCTGCTCTGAAAGAGCTGTTCTGCCACCCTGCAAACCGAGGGGATCCTGCTGAAGGTTTCAACAGCAGTGAAAAAGGGGCAGGATTGCTCTGCAGCCACCCCCACACCTCCTGCTCCAACTCTTCTCACGGAGAGGCTGAAGGACATCTGGAGAAGGGAGTGGGGAAGGGTCTAGAGGGGAAGTCTTATGAGGAGCAGTTGAGGGAGCTGGGGGGGCTCAGCCTGGAGAAAAGGAGGGTCAGGGGGGACCTCCTTGCTCTCTGCATCTCCCTGACAGAAGGGGGGAGCCGGGGAGAAGGGGGGTCAGGCTCTGCTCCCAGGGAACAGGGACAGCAGGAGAGGGAGCGGCCTCAGGCTGGGCCAGGGAGGAGGTTTAGGTTGGACATCAGGAAGGATTTCTTCACAGAAAGCGTGATTAGACATTGGAAGGGGCTGTCCAGGGAGGGTTGGAGTGCCCATCCCTGGAGGTGCCCAAGGCAGGATTGGATGTGGCACTCAGTGCCCTGGGCTGGGGGACAGGGTGGGCATCGGGCACAGGGTGGGCTCCAAGGGCTGGGAGGGCTTTCCAACCTAAATGATTCCGTGATTCATCATGCTTTGGGATGAGGTTTGAGGTGGCTGTTCCTGGAATCACGCAGTGCCCTGGAGGAGGAGGAGGAGGAAGAAAAGAAGAGAGCATTCCCAACCTTTCCAGGCATCCCACTTGTGCCAAGCCCTCGCACGAGGCAGGGCAGCAGTCAGGGCACATCTCCAATGCTGCGCTTGCCAGGGACAGGGCTCCTCGTCCCCTCAGGACCTCTCAGCTCTAGAGGAGGGCTCCCAGGGCATGGAGAGTGTGGGACACACTCCCCTCCCCGACACCAGCCCTGCCACCCCTCCTGTCACAGCCAGCTGGTGACCTCCTGCTCTGCTNCTGGGAGGGCTTTCCAACCTAAATGATTCCGTGATTCATCATGCTTTGGGATGAGGTTTGAGGTGCCTGTTCCTGGAATCACGCAGTGCCCTGGAGGAGGAGGAGGAGGAAGAAAAGAAGAGAGCATTCCCAACCTTTCCAGGCATCCCGCTTGTGCCAAGCCCTCGCACGAGGCAGGGCAGCAGTCAGGGCACATCTCCAATGCTGCGCTTGCCAGGGACAGGGCTCCTCGTCCCCTCAGGACCTCTCAGCTCTAGAGGAGGGCTCCCAGGGCATGGAGAGTGTGGGACACACTCCCCTCCCCGACACCAGCCCTGCCACCCCTCCTGTCACAGCCAGCTGGTGACCTCCTGCTCTGCTCACAGAGCGCCGGAGTTAACATCTGGCAACACCTAATGGAACTGCAGATTATTAATGACTTCCATGGAACATTTACAGTGAAAAGGCATTTCCCACAGCTGTTTAGATTTCAGTGGAGGCGTGTGCAACCTTTCTGTGGGATCCCCAGGGCCTCACTACGCTAACAGCATTCGATAAGGAAAATTCAAATCAACTCCTTTCCGTTTTCCCCCCCTCTTTCTTTCTTAGTTCACAAACCATGAAGGAAACAGATGGGAATTGAAGAGAGATTGAAAATGACAAAGGAAGTCTAGAGACATTTATTTCCACTCAGAACAAATTAATTAGGATGTCTGGGGACACCTGATTAAAGTTCCTGACAGAGTAAGGGAGCTAAAGCACCGTTCCCTGTCCGTGCAGGGAATGCTTTAGCACATTCCATCACCAAAGCAGAGCTCGTAGGGTGAGGAGACCCCAGCACAAGCAGGGCTGGGCTCACTACCCACTGCATATGCCCTGGGAAGCCATCAGAGAATCCTGGAATGGTGTGGGCTGGAAGGAACCTCAAACCTCATCCAGTTCCACCCCCTGCCATGGGCAGGGACACCTTCCACCAGTCCAGGTTGCTCCAAGCCCCGTCCAACCTGGCCTTGGGCACTTCCAGGGATGGGGCAGCCAGAGCTTCTCTGGGCACTCTGTGCCAGGGCCTGCCCACCCTCCCAGGGGAGAATTTCTTCCACCTACTCCGCTTTCCAGGCTCCCAAAGTCCCTAAGGATTTTTTTCCCAGGTGCAAGCCTTTCAGGTGGGTTATTCTGGGGATTTCTCCCCCTGTATTATTTAGAAAGCCAAAACCAAAACAAGTTTTCAAGTTCTTAAAGTTGATAGTTTTTCACTTTCCCTTTGATATTGGGATTTCTCTCCTTCTTCCCATTTATTTTGCATGACTGCCAAAGGGGAAGAGAAATAAAGAAATAATAAAGCGTTAGAGAGCTAAACCTGAAACCAAAAGGAGAAGCAGCGGGAGAAAGGCTGGGAGCAGCCTTTAATCTTAGAGATGTTCTACCTCAGGGGATCCGCCTTCCTCTTACCAGGCAATTAAGTCCTTTATTAGGGAGCTCTTCATTAGGGAGCCCTTCATTAGGGAGCCCGTCACTCTTTGTCCTGGGATCTGCTGCCGCACCAAACCCCTCTGAAGCTGTAGCGGAGACTGGTCCGACTGGGAGCAGAACAGCATAAAGCCCAGCAGTGCCTAAGAATCGCCTTTACTGGGAATCCCGTATCTCAATTAGGCGCTAATTGGGGGCGAAACTCCAGGTCCTGCCCCATAGAGCAGCAACTGGTCCGAATTTTGGGGGGATGGGTCAGCGCTCAGAGATTCGCGGCCGGCTCTGGGTTTCATTCAGCTTTGTTTCATGTTCCTTCGGGTATTTCCAGGCAATTTCTGCTGAACGTTCTGCCAGCTCAGACCGCAGCCAAAGCAGGGGAGCGGTCCCTGCCCTGTGACGATTCCCAGGGCTTGGCCGTGGCTCCCACAGGGATGCGATGGCGCTGCCAAGGTGTGCGAACTCCTCCGCTTATCCTGGGAAATGAGAGCATAACGAGCCACTTCCATTTGCCGTCTCCTGATCTGGCTGCAAACATCACAGCACATGGCAGCAAAATGCTGTGTTTAAATCCCTAATGACTCCTGGCAACATTCCTAATATAAATCAAGGGGGATGTAGTTATGGGAGAGAGCGTTTTTATGACCCTATCTTCATATCATCTGTCAAAAAGACAATTTGGCCTCTGCAGTATTCATCTATTTTTATCTAGACATGTGCACTTGTTACTTCCATGCTATCACCTTCCAAATGGCAGGATTTATTTTTTTCCTGTTAGCCTCAGGAATTGCTTCCATTCCCCTGGATGCTGTGGGTGGGTAACCAGTGGATACACATTTATGGCCCTATGTAAAGCGTTTGAAAAGCCCTTTGAAACCCACTGTGTGGGTTGAAGATGCCACATAGCAGGGTGGTGTTCCTGCCCCAGCCAGGACACAATTACCTGAGATGAAGCAGCAAAGTCCCTCCTAAATTAAATATATATAAAATCTGCAATTACCAAGCTGTTTTCAGCAGAGAACGCTGTCAGCTCCTACTCGTTCCTGTTCAGTGATGCCTCAATTTGTCACCACTGCTGAGCCCGGAGTACTTCCATTATTCTGCACTCTGAGGGGACCTTTACCAACATTCCCATCACCCCCCATCCCTTTTTCTCTCCAGCTTCTCATTCCCACTGTCCATGACATGCTATTGAGAGTGGATGTAGCTCAGTTTATGACCACCAAGAGGAAGGAATGAAGGGAGGGAGAACATTTCAGTGCAGGGCGGGGGGGGGAGGATTTTTTCCTCCATCAATAATTTCTGTTTAAAATCTGACAAACTCCGTGAAATCAGGTTTCCTTATTTAACTGACTCTGAGAGAATGCAATAAAGCTGCTTTGGGGGAAATCTTCCAGAGGCTGCATGCATGGGAACGGGGGTAGGATCATCTCATTCCTCTCCAGGAGAGGGGAAAGGATGAGCAGTGGATGCTGAGGCTGAGCCCAAGCACTGCAGCAACACAGCCCACGGGGTCCCATGATTGCAAGGCCAAGACTAAAGTTTCTTTATTAGCCCTATTTTTAATCCTAGCAGAAATCCTCCTCATGGGAGCTGACCATCATCAAAATACAAAAACCCACAGCTTTTATGGCCTATTCAGCAGTCCAGACCCCAAGGTCCATCGGTATCAGTGTGAGCTTTGTTGTCCAACAGCATTTGGAAATTTGCTGTCTGCAGGAGCACAGACACTCAGGAAAGCTGAAGGCAGACTTTGCTTATGAAGCATTTCATGCCCGGGGTGATGGGATGCTGCACAGGGGCTTGCAGGGATGAGCAAACCCAGAGATCCAACCCACGCACTGGGAGGACTCTCAGACCTTCTGCCACTTCCCTCCGAGAGCAGGGCATAAATCAGCCTGTCAGCACAGGCAGTGCTAAGAGGGGACAAGCTTTGTAAAAACCCCCGTTTATCCATGTCACCATCCATCTCCCTGGTCCCCAGGCCCCTCGCACTGTGCCGGCCGTCAGTGCCGCAGTTTCATGGGGATGGAGCTCCGTGTCCCGCCCTCCTCCTGCCCAGGAACCTCCATTCCATGCTGAAGGAAAGAGTAATAAACAATAGGAATAGAAAAACAAAATAAAAACTAGCTAAGAACAACAGTAATAATAATAATAATAATAATAATAATAATAATAAGAAGAAGAAGAAGAAGAAGAAGAAAAATACCAGATGAAGGAGGACTGGTGACATTTGCTCAGAGCTGTTTCCCTGGCCAGTTTAGCTGCTTGCATTGCCCTGGCAGAGGCTGGCACGTGCCCCAGCAGCAGGGACCAGCTCCCCTAGAAGCCACAGGAGTGGCAAAGAGTTGGTTGCACTCTCAGTGCCATGATGAGTTTCCCATTCCTCATGGAAAGCTGTGACCACCCACCCTTGGAGGGGGGTAACCTCTGCAAGGGCCTCCTCAAGGGCTGTTCCAGCAGACAAACAGCATGAAGCCTCTGGGTTCTTTCTCTGCCTCCTATTGTGTGAAAATGCCCTCTGGGCATCACGTTGCCTAAGTGGAAATTTGCCCATTTTCCCTGGAATTGAACCTGGTAATAGGTCTGGCACAGCCTCCCTCCCCTCTGTGTGTTTGCAAAGGGGAGAGCAGTATAGACTCACACCTCTTAACTTCTGCTGTCAGATAGTGACGTAGATATGGAAAGCATAAGGGAATCACAGAAATAATGATTTCTTCAGAAGGAGATAATTTGGAAACAGCTTTCCTATTTCTACTTTATTGGTTATTTTTAGGTGAGCAGCTGTTCTTCTGGTGTTGGTATAAAATCTGTTTCTTTCATCCCTAAAGGAAGAAATTCTTTATTCTTGTGGCTATAGAATTCAACTGTAGAGGTCACTTATTGTTTCCAAGTTCAGTGAGCTCTGGAAGGAATCTATATTCTTCTCATATGGTTGCTGGGCATGAAAGCAATCTCTAAATACTCAGAGGATAAAATGAGGTCAAACCTGCAATTCCACACGGCCACTGCTGAGGGAAGCCAGCGCTCCGACCCACCGCTTTGTTTCTGTCAAAGCAGTTTAGAAAACAGCAATGGGAAATTATTTTGCAATAAATAGAAACCTACGAGCACAGGTGGGCTGCAGCCTCGGGTTTTCCTTCGAGCTATTCCCCTAAAAGGAGACTGGGCATTTCAATTGGCCGCCCTAAATTGGTAGGTGGAGGACGGGCTGTTTCGCATACAAATCCTTGCAACTGCATCGCTTCCAAAGCAGCGGAACCTGCTCGTGTCTGCCAGGGCAGGGCTGGAGCTGCAAGGTTTTCCCTTTGCACGTGGGTCGAGGTGGTGCTTCGAGGTGGGGAAGAGCATCCAGCACCTCGCAGCTCCTACAGACCAGGAGCTTCCCCCTCTCTGAGCCCTGAAGAAGGAGCCGGGGAAGTTCTGCCAACATTCGCTCACAAGTGGTGGGGACGAGCTGCTTGGTGAGCTTGGAGAAAACACTCTCCAAAGCCAGAGAGGCATCAGCCAGGGCTGGCTGGGGGCTGCACGGCCAGGTCCACTCCCCATTTCCATCATTATTTCTCCATCATTACAATCAGGGTTGGAAAAGACCCCCAAGCATCCAAGGATCACTAAGCCACGGTGTGGATGGGGCTGTCCCGGGCCAGGGGTGCTGCAGAGCCACCCCTTCACCCCAGAGCTGGCTGGGGGCTCAATGTTGCCCTCGAATAAACCCCCGGTTTGTCTTCCCAAGACGTTTCCCTTTCTTCCCTGTGCGGTTCATCTTTGAAGCCCCCATTGTGTCTGAACCCGAGCAGAGACTTTAATTACACCGTGTTCGTTTCCAAGGTGGGTATTACAACGCCTTTCCTGCTGCAGGAAGGAGCTGGGGGATTTTACAAAAGCATTAACACCCCGTTCTAGAGAAAATCAAGCGTTTTCAATGTCCCCCAAAATGCATTTAAAAATCTCACACAATTCAGCGTTTGCAAGAGTTGCAATTAGCTAAGCCGGGGCTGAATCTCCCAAAATAACCAGCTCCTTCCTTTTCTGGTGCTTGTTATAACACCCAGAGGTTGTTAGACATTCTCACACCATCAGATTGTAGTTAGAGCCAATTCGCATAATAGAGACGATAAAAACAGTTTCTTTTTAACCCTCTTCTTACAAAAACTTCCTTTCCTCCAGCCAGCTGGATTTGAACTAGCCAGAAATACTGACAGACTTTTGCTAGAGAAGATCCAGGAAAATGTTGACATCTGTGGAAGTGCATGCAAACATGTCCCTGCTTAAGTTGTCTCCTTTTTGTGCTCAGAAGCTCAAGCCCTTTACAAAGTTAATCTGATGCACAAACTAGAATTTATGTATGTATGTATATACACACACAGTCAATCTTATCTCCTGCATTTTCTATTTCATGTGTCAGCAACTCTATATAGAAAAATATTGGGCGTATAAAGAATCTTTGCTCTGACTGTAAAACTGCAGGTTTCTCTGGGTGAGAAACATTATGTGTTTAACTGTGCAGAGCAGCCCTACAAATCCATAGAGAACACGAGGCAACATTATTCTATTGCTGTTTCCCGAGGAGTTTGGGCAGCATTCTGGAAGGATGGAATTTTGGGATTGACCATGGCTTCACTGCTTGCACAGAAGCCCTGGAAGTGCCCAAGGCCAGGTTGGACGGGGCTTGGAGCAAGCTGGGCTGGTGGAAGGTGTCCCTGCCCATGGCAGGGGGTGGAATGGGATGAGCTTTAATGTCCCTTCCAACCAAAATCATTCTTGATTCTATATATCCCCCTTCTTGCAGAAAGGGTTATAAAACATTTAATTGCCTAAGTACCTGGGTTCTCTCCTCACCTGGAGGAAGACGTCCAGCTTTCTATGTCTGTGCCATTGCTCCTGCTCCAACACAGCCCAACAAGGGGGTCTGCCGAAACCCCACGTTTTGCTCACAGGAGCTGCCAATCCCTTTTTGAGCCTGTCAGCCTGGAATTCTGACCAACAGCAAGACAAAATAAGCTGTTTAAAAATAAGTCCAAGCAACTCAGTATGTGTAACTCATTGAAGTAAAAAAAATTGCCCACCGCGGCTTCAAGATCTTCGTAATTAATACACATGAAGTGATTGATTGACCTCAAAACTTTGTGGCAGAAAATCTATTCACTTGCCAATCAGCCCAAGAAGAGCTGCCATTTAAAAGGGACTAAGACAGATGGCACCGATGAGTTGTGCCGCGGAGAAACGAAGCTGGCAACGCCACGTCAATTTTTCACTTTAATCTCCCCCCGAGTGTCAGCGGGTTTCATTTGCAGAGCCCGTGTGCAGGACCATGCTCTGTGTGTAAAACGACCGGCTGAGGCTCGGGGAGGGCTGAGAATCCACTGCCAAATGAAACCAGGGGGTGGAAACGGGATGAGGAATGTTCTCCCCGAGGTGGGGTTTGCCCCAGGCCATGTCTGGAGCTGCTGATTCCTGGCACTGGAGGTCCACGCGCTCTTCTGAGGGGCTGGGCAGCTCCGCAGGGCTTTGGTAAATGGTGGGGAAAGGTGATTTGTGATGCCAAGTTGAGCTTCTCGATCTTAGAGATACAGGGTGTGTGGCTGAGGATGATGTGCAGCGGCTCAGACCTGCGAGGTGCAAGCGAAAGACCCGGGGGCTGAGGACAAAGAGCAGGGCTGAGAAGTGCTGCTGTCACCCCCAAGTGTCACATGTGCTGGGACACTTGACACGTGCCTGCACTTCCATCTGGACCTCTTTTAGGAACAGAGAAGTTCAAGGGCATTGTCACGGTCCGTATGAGCAGGTACCTGCACAGCCCTCCCGTGTTCCTGGCAACGCAGTGGAGAGCAGAGAATTATGGAATGGTTTGGGTTGGAAGGGACCTTAAAGAGCTTCGTCTTCCACCCCCTGCCATGGGCAGGGACACCTTCCACCAGCCCAGGTTGCTCCAAGCCCCGTCCAGCCCGGCCTTGGACACTTTCCTTCCACTTCACCTCAGATCCTGCGATAGAAAGTCATTTCTCCCAGCTTTGGGTCATTCAAGCTCCTGTCAAACAGCGATGAACCCTCCAAAGGTTCTGCTCTTACACAGGTGGGATGGGAAAAGCAGCACAAGAGACAGGGAGGGTTTTGTGGGAAGTTATTCCAGACTCTAAACCAAAGTAAAGTTTCTTTCCCATATAAAACCTGGAGTTTTCAATAAAAAAACCCACTTTATCCCATGAAAGCAACAACTGCCTTGGCCACGTGGACAGCAAATAATTAAGAAGTGCAAATGAAGGTGTTTAGGGAAGTGTTTTGGCGCGTTTCAAAGGGACACGCACACAAAATCATCCTTCAAAGGCTGCCGGTGCCCCGAGCGTGTGGGAATCTGCCTCTGCCACCTGCTCCCCCCCAGCAGGAGCAGAGCGTGTGCACACACACTAATTGCTGGTAGGCATGGTGGATTTTTGTTATTTTTTTTAAAAAGCAATTCCCTCTTTCTCATTTAAGGCTTTTCTCTTTGCAGATGAAAGCGAACTGCGTTAATTCCTCCTGATTTAGTGGAACCCCAGCTCTGTTTACACTGACTCAACGTTTCCTAATTTAAACCCAGGACATTTGTAATTTCAGATCCATTTGCAACCGTTCAGATTTTAATACGTTAGCCTGAACATTTTCACAGAGGATGCTGAGCACTATTTTCATTATAATTACTGTCGCAGAAGAGTTTTTGGCTCTGTCAGCTCCACTTTTAATGTTTTATAATCGATACCCAGATAAATGATAACACAATCAGGAGCCCCTTTGCAAGTGATACAAATGATCCCGAAACCCACTTAGTGAGATTAGCTTTCTACAGGGAGAAATTAAAGAGAATGTTAAGATTGTTGTCAGCAATATTATACATCTTGGAGGGGAGAAGTAACAAAATCCTGGTGGTGCCACCACTTGTGCTCCAGCCAAAAGGGGGATCCTGGGATCCCACTGCTCAGAGCCCGTTTTTGGGGGTGGAGAGTGGGGTCTGTCCATCCCCCTGGCCCCGCCAGCAACACCCACGTTCTTCATTCCCCTGGGGCCACAGTGTGCCCATGGAGCTGGTCCCAAATGATCCCTCTGGAGATCTGTTCCCTCTCCCAAGGAGAGGCTTTTTCCCTGTTTTCCTATTTCTTTCCTTTGGGGAAGAAGAGTCCCTGTCATTGCCTACATGGAGGTAACATCCCTCCTCTCATCGATTGGACACGGAGAGTAACACCAGTATCTGATCTTCCATTAATTACAGAGACGATTGACTCCAGAATCCACGGACTGACATTCCCTGTGACTAGTGGGAGATCGCGATCTCGCCTGAAATGAATTTATTGTTATTTCCACATGTGGCTGGAGCCGCCCTCCTGCGCTCAGGGCAGAGTTGGGCTGCCCCATCCTTCACCCCATCTCCTGCAGCCGGGGTGCTCCCTGCCATTGAACCGTCCTAAATCACCCTTTCGGGGTAAATAAAAGGCAGACACTAAAGAAACACAAACACCACGTGTTAAAGCAGCAGAGGAGCACGGTTCAAAACCAAAGTGGCTTTTCCCTGGGGAAGAGCTCCCATCCCCTGCCAGGTTAATTCCGGGGGTCCCCACAGCTGAACTCTCCCTGCTCCCTATTCCCCCTGCTCAGCGTTTACTTTTCTTTAGAAGAAGGACAATATTTGCTGTCAAAAGGAAAGCTGAGCTTACAAAACAGTTTTCTGTTTACCAAACACCCAACAAATCCAAGGACCAGCAGCCCCCCTTGGCCAGCCCCTCCTCTCCCCTTCCCGCGAGGGGAATAGCCCCCACAACAGCTAATTTTGCTCCTGCAGGGCTTTTTCCCCCCAGATGATATGTGAGTATTCCAGGGCGAGAGGTTGTTGCTGCCAGATAACGGGATAAATAACAAATAAAGAGGCCCTGGCAGGTGGTGGGCACGGGAGGCAGAGATGCTGCTGCGATTTCCAGGAGCTGAGCTCTACCCCCCGAGCCATAAACCACAGCTCTGCAGCACCACGTATAATTAAAATACTAATATCTGTGGGAAGCAGATGTATTTAGGAGGACCGTAATCACGGCTGAACGCAAATGGAGTTCATTCTCACGGGTGCAGGACAGTTTCCAGCAGGTAATAGGTGCCTGCAGTGATGTTTCCCCTCCCTCCCCTCTTCCCCCAAGCCTGGGCTGACCTCTTGGTGGGTTAAATTAAGCAAAGGCAGAAACAGCTCTCCATGAAGAGAAATACATTCATTAGCAGCAGGCTCTGAGAAACCTTCATCAGTTTATGGCATCTCCAAACCTACTCTTGAATTACATGTTGGAAATGGACTCCTCGAAGTCCATTGCTGGTTCAAGTGCTTCAGAATTTCGTGTTCCTGGATGGGCACACCTCAAACTCACCTGAGCATGTGTCCCCACAGTCACAGCCACTCACTTGTGCAGTGATTTTGGAAACTTTGCCCGCATTTTAAATGGCTCATATACGAGATATCGCCGTGGGAATTTGGTGGAGCCCATCCCTGCAGAGCTAACTGCGGTATTCAGTGACAGAAAGAACAGATAAAGGGCTCCAGTCATGCAGCAAGTCATGGAAGAAGAGAAGACAATATCCTGAGAATACAGAGTTTAAAAATAAGCGTTCTGAGTCTCAGCGGAGAAGATATTCACTGCGGTTTGTCCTGTGATGTCAAAAAACCAAGCCAAAGTGAACTAAAGGTCTGGAAAATGTTTAAACAAGGGCATGCAGCGATAGGACAAGGGGGAATGGTTTAAATTGAGAGAGAAGGTTTGGATTGGATACTAGGGAGAAATTCTTGGCTGTGAAGGCGGTGAGACCCTGGCACAGGTTGCCCAGAGCATCCCTGGAATTGCTCAAGGCCAAGTTGGTTTGGGTTTGGAGCAACCTGGACTAGTGGAAGGTGTCCCCGCCCACGGCAAGAGGGCTGGAATCAGATGAGCTTTAAGGTCCCCTCCAACACAAACCGTTCAGGGATTCGATGATAAATATTCCGGTTCCTAACATGGTAGTTCAAATCCTTGCATCGAAATGATCCTCAGTGCTGGATGGTGTGGAATACTGAACAGCAATTCCAAGCTCCTGCTGCTCCAGTCCACACGTACAGGAGGCTGCTTAAAATTCGCAGCAGATGCCTCCGTGTCAGCCCTGCTGCTCCCAGGGAAGTTCCCATCTGAGCACAGGAAACTTCAGTGGAAAACCATTGATTTGCTTCCAACCAAACCTCTCCTTCAGGTCACGAGAATCGTCAAAAAGATATTTGGAGCCATTTGCATGCAGATGTGTTTATTTAATCTGAAGTTGTTTGTGCAACTGCACGGTAACGAGATGAGAAATGGGAGATGATTTCACAGAGGTTGTGTTATCTTTTTCTTTAGCAACAAAACACCTCGGTGTCCTTTGCCAGGGCTCCGAGTGGCTTTGAAGAGCAGTGACTTCGCCATCCGAAGCACAACGGGGTGTTGTCGCTCAGGGGGTCGGAAACTGAGGCAGCGACTTCGAGTAGGGTCCCCAGGCATAGCAGAGCTTGCCTGAAACCTGAAATTTCACCGGAAAATATTCCAGACAAAGAAGTTTTTCCATTACCCCTCTAATCAAATGGTCTCGTAAAGCTTCTGGGTAAAAACTAAAGAGAGGTGGAGGAAAAAAGAAAAAAAAAGAAGAATGGGAGAGATGTAATGGAAGAAAAGCAGAGATAAAGTGGTGCCTGGAGAGAGGAGTGAGGAAATATGCCCCACGAAATAAATTGAGAAACATGAGAAGATGATGAGATCTCATTTATCTCCCATACGTTGCTCTCTCAGTGATTGAGCACTAACAGAGCAATAAAAGGGCTGGTCTGAAATCTTCTCTTGTTCAGAATTCACAAGAACACCCGAAGAACAAGCTTTTAGCACAGCTATGAATATTTTTTAAGGCTTTCCTTAAAGAGGAACAGATATTTTGCCTCACTAACTCCCGTATCGTCACTAGAAGTTGCTCATGCAAATTTAGAAGAGCAAATTGCTATTAACTGGGCGATTAAGCATCTAATTTGGGCAGAAGGCGCAATGAGAATCCCTGTTCCTCCCCACACCGTAGCAGGGGAGCAAATAATTGAAGCAGGGAGGGGTTTGTGAACAAAACTGTCCTTCTGAATCCTCCGAAAGGAATAAAGGGGACTGGACAAGCACCTACAAAGAAGCCACTGACATCAGTGCTGTCATTATAAACGTCCCCCCTTGAGCCCAGCAGTGCATGAAGGTCACAGGGACCTGGGGGACACTCAAACCACGCAGCCAGAGAGGTGGAAGAGCCTTTTCCCCCTCGGAATTTATGCCCTGCAGTAACTTCCATCTGCTCTTGAGTGCAGAGCTGGGCTCCCCCCCGGCCTTACAGGGGGGTTGTGTTGGGATTTGGGGTGTTCCCCTCAGCTCCCGGGTGATGCTTAAGGCTCCCCACAGCCACTGCCCCCATTTATTCCCAAAGCATCGCTGTCCCCAAACCAACAGGAATTTCCCTTTGGAAGGCTTTGCTGGCTTTATATTTGGAAGCATAATTTGGAAGGTTTGTAGAGAACATGTGGCACGTTCCACAAATACCTTCCGAAACAGGATAAAATCTACTGAAAAGTCACCCAAAAAATTTGGGATGTCCCTTCCTGGGGTCAGGGCTGGCACTGCCATGGTGAGGAGCCAGGTTGGAAGAGCCACCACAGACCATCCCTGGCCTTGGCTGAGACTCAACACCCAGACAAGCCCAATTAAGCGAAGATTTAATTGTGAATCTTGAATAAATGAGTCCTAGAGGAGCAACACCTCTCCCGCCTCCCTCAGCCCACACAGCCCTGGGTGTGCAAGTCAGATAAAGTGTTTTAAGCCAGAGGAGCTGGGAGGAGATCAAAATGTTGGGTGGCTTCAGGAGGAAGATGCTGAAATGTCCCTGGAGTTCAGGGGGATTTTTCCCTTTTAAGAAGCAATAATTTTGTAATGGCCGTGCACAGATTTTATTTTTAGGACAACCTATCTGGAGACTCAGCGTTGGCAGCGCAAAACCTGTCTTTGCTTTTCATTAGAGCCATTGCATTTGCATTTGGCTACTGTGAGAACTCCTTGTTGTCAGCGAGAAGAGCAGCAAATGGCTTGCCTGGAAATCTGTCCCGGTGCCCCACGCTCGGAGCTGGGAGTGGGCTCAGCTCTGCAATCACTCACCTCAGGTCCCTCCAAAAATGCTGTTAAATTGAACTCCACCTCCTCTCCCCAAGCGCTGCTGGATTTTGTTCAGGAGCTTATGTTGAAGATGAGAAATAATCTCTTCCTGCAGGGAACTGCAGGACATGCAAGTGCCAACAGCTTCCAACATGATGGGCCTGGGATGAGGCCATGCTTTTCCAAGAGGAAATAACAGCTCCCTGTACCCCTCAGTCTCAGAGGATTTCCCTGCCTGGGAGGGCACAGACATCACTTTAGGGAATAGTAACAGGATCATAAAATCATGGAACTATGGAATGGTTTGGGTTGGAAGGGATGCTAAATTCATCTCATCCCACCCCCTGCCATGGGCAGGGACACCTTCCACCAGCCCAGGTTGCTCCAAGCCCCGTCCAACCTGGCCTTGGACACTTCCAGGGATGGGGCAGCCACAGCTTCCCTGGGCAACCTGTGCCAGGGCCTGCCCACCCTCACAGGCTCATATTTCGGTTTATTGGAGAATTTGGGCTGTTTTGGTGGTTCTGCATAGGTTTTACCACCTTGGAGTCTTGTGGTTCAAATAGAAATCTGAGGTGGTGCCATGGAAATTCCATTGGAAGCAGTGGAAAACTGCCTCCAGGAGGTGGAGGTGGCAGTAGAGCTCAGGGATGTGATTGAAACACTGATGTTGTGATTAAAATCTGAGGAGGCAATTAGTGGCGTGATTGCAGCACTAAATACATTCCACAATGGGAGCTGTGAGTGATGGCACAGGAATGTTCTGGAAGTTCTCAAGTCTCCAGTGGTCTGCTCTCACTGCATCACCTTATGGCCATCACCAGCACTGGAATTCCAGGCTTGGACCCCCGTCCTATTAACTGCTCTTGTGGTTTAACTCTTATATTTGCCACCTTCATGAAGGTTCTGGAGCTGGATGGAGAATTTCAGTGCCTGTTCCTCCCTATCCTCCTTAGCATTCCTCCACACGTCGGTGGGGTTGTGTCTTCAAGGTTAAAAAATTCTGACGGCAAGTCAAATTCCTGCTCTGAAGTTTCCCTTTGAAGTGTCTTTCTGAGCCACTGGGGAAGGAGCAGGAGGGGAAGCACCATGTAGAGCCCTGACCCACGGCCTCATGCCCAGAGATTTCCGCTGGGGGAAAAGCTGCTGCTTCAAGAGAGAGGGAAAACCATAGGAAAATTAATCAGGCAGCCTTTTGTTTTCCAGACTATAGCTGTTCACCCACTCGATATTCCTGGGAGGTAACTCGATGTGTAACATGAATTGAAGCCTATTTCAGTGTCCTTTTGCTCTTCCAGCAGGGCATGACACACGTTGTGACACTGAGAGAGCAATTAGAGTTCATCTCTGGGAAAGAAAACTCAGTAATTACCATTAAAAATAATCTTCAAGCAAGAAATTCTGCTGAGGTGTGAGCAGCAATCAGGCTTGGAACAACCTGGGCTGGTGGGAGGTGTCCCTGCCCGTGGCAGGGGGTGGGATGAGATGAGCTTTTGGGTCCTTTTCCCCCAAACCAGTCTGGGATTCTGTGAATCCCAAAGCACTTCAAGAACACGTGCTAGCTGGTTAAACTGACCTCGGTGCATCTGCCTGAGCGCTCCAGGATGTGCTGCAAAGCCTCTCTGAGCACTTGTGCCCTGCCCAGCCAGAGCTGCAGCGTCTCAAATCCATCCCCATTTTCCTGGTAGGGAGGAGAGGCAGAGGCGTTTGCAGTCACAGGTGGTGATCCAAGGCATGGAAAGCATGCAAACTTCAGTGGTTTTCCCTTTAACCGCTTTAGGTTTTCAAGTTGGAAACGTCTTTCGTAGTAATTCCTAAAAATCCACGTGTTCCCCTGCGGGATGGGAAGAGCATCTCTGCAGCCTGGGCTTTGGTGTGGGGGCCGGGGATGCTGCAGGGCCAGCACTGCCAGGTAAACCCTGATTCCACAAACCAGCCAAGCAAGGCAGTGTTTAATATAAACAGTTGGCATTTCATACGTGAAGAATTCGCTTCCCGCCGTGTCCATTTATTTTCGGTGCGCTGGGATCCCTGGTCGGTGTGAAACCTCAGCAGGGAGGAGCTGGGCTGAAAGAGTTCCTTCATTTTCTGCCAGGCAGTTTGATTTTCCGGGGGCAGCAGGGCTGGCTGCTTTAAATTCTTTTGATCAATTATTTTTTCAACCGTTACTTGCTGGAATTAAGTGAGTTTTGATTGGAAAATAAGCTTAACCAACTGCTTTATTAGTCAGCAGAAACTGCTTTGGCTAATTGACAGAGGAAATATTGGAAGAGAAATCAAGATCTGGAAAATGTTACTCACCAGGAACAGTTCAGCTCCCCTCAATCATGTTAGCTTTCCATTTTGTGGTGATATTGAATTCAGGCATGTTATAGGCTCTTTTTCAAGGGGAAATACAAAATTTTCCTGGTAGTGGAAAGTAATTGCATTAGATTTATTGAAATAAAGATGATTCGCCCAGATTTGTGACTGGGAATATGAGTTCTCGAGGTGTAAAAAACCCAACCTGGTTACTTGATTCACTTTCTTGTAAAATTAAAGGTCTATTACGTGAGATGAAGGAGGTGGAGAGGGGTCACAGCTCGTTCTCAGCCACCCAGTGCCCACAGTGGCCCCTTGGGAAGTTCTCCCCAGATGCCAGGAGGTGGGGAATGCTGGCAGTGGGGTGTGATGAGAGGAGCTGGCTCTTTGCTGCCACATGAGCAGCTACACCTCCAGATAGGCTTTCTCCAACAAGGGCATCGCCAGCATCACCATGCCAAAGTGGCTGAAAGCTCCCCCCTGTGCTTTTATTCTGAATAAAACTGTGATGGATTTGACCCTTCTGGACCATAATCATCCTTCACTTCAGCTGCTGATGGGCTGTGAAAGCGAATCCCCCGGGCCGGGCTGGAGGCAATCGCTCCCCCAGCCCACGGGGGTGTGAAGCCCAAGGGTTGGCATCCCCCAGGAGAAGCAGAGCCCACAGCCAGTGTCTGTGAGAGCAAGGTCCCTGCCCTGGCTCTCCATCACACTGACAGCTCCCGGGAGCCGTGGCTCTGCGTGGCGGTGGCTGCCAAGCTCCCAGTGGCACCATCAATCCCAGCCTGTCAAGGCTTGTTGTCCCTTACCGAGGTCAAAATAAAGGGAAATTCAGGCAGCGGCCACGAAAGAAAGAAGGCGAAAGGGAAGGAAAGCTCTGGGTGTGCGAGGAAGGTGAGTCAAGTGATGGAGCTTCACATCAACCCACAGGGGTGAGGTCCTGGGGTGTGCTCGGGTGTGCGGTGCCTCCTGGCACTTGGAATCCACCTGGTCCTCAGCAGGATGGACCAGCTTCTCCTCCACCTGTCCTTCTGGTGCTGGTGAGCTGCTCGAGCTGAGGGAACGCGTGAGTTCACACCGAGCTGCCTCTCCAGACTGGAGTTTCACGGTCCAGGTCATGAGCTGTGGGCACGGGGCATCCTCCCCTGCTCCTGCCCACCTTCAAAACCACCAGAAGACAAACCCAAGAGCTCTGAGGTGCTGATGCCCAATATCTGTTCCCAACAAGAGGGGCTTCACACTGGATGCTTTGGTTCAATTAGCACACTGCCTGTATGTATGTACTGAAGCCCAGAAACAATCATTCCAATTCACGTTGTACAGCTTGGCCTGAAGTTTCCTCCACAGTGAATTATTAGCTTGGTGATAAATACCTTTTGTCATTTCCCACATCATAAACGTTTATTCCTAGCACTAATTAGAACAGATTCATTGTCGCAGAAGTTGTAAGGGTCTATAAAAGCTTGCTGTTGTTTCACTAAGCGCTCTGCAGGCAGCTGTGCCCCCACAAATCTGGGATACAGTAGCAGATGGCAGATATTCCTGTACAATTAGCCAGCAAGGCTGGGTTACCCACTTACCTGGTGTAATTAAAGAGTTGGGAGAAAAATGTTCAGCCAAGGCAGAACTGTGGATATTGCATCCCTCTGCCTCTGCTTTTGAGCCTTGTGTTCACTGTTGGCTTTGAAAACAGGAGTACAAGGGTCGGAACACAAAAGGAGCTTTTTCCAATTGCTCACGCGTTTGAGGGGTTTTCCAGGCTCGGGGTGGGTTTTTGTTTTGTTGTTGGTTCTTTGTTGCTTCAGTGAGGGCTGAAACCCTTTCTCTGTTGCTTTCTGGTTCCTCTGGTGGTAACCAGAAACACGATTTTCAGCTGCCTTTTCTGGGCGTTGCTGTCGAGCGTGTCTGCACTCGACACAGTCAATAAACGCCGGGGAAGAAAACGATGTACAAAGCGTTTCAGAGACGAGAGCCTCTGCAACAATCCTTGGCCACAGGGCGTATTTTTCCCCCTGGTTGTGCACCCCGGGAATGTGGGATGTTCCAGCAGCTTTGCCATTGCTGACGCAGCCGGTGGAGGTTGGTTTGCTGGGCACGGAGGTGACTCTGGGCAGCAGATCCTCCTGGCACCGTCAGATTTACAGCCTGCGTGTGCCCTGGTGCCATAAACACGGTGTTTTGCTCGTGGAAAACCTTTTGGGCTGGTTCAGCATCCACCATAAATCACTGGGGTGGAGGCATCCCCCTGTTCCTGCTGCAGGGGACAGCAGGGACGCAGCCCCCGAAGACAACCCGCTCCAAGCCAGGTCCCAGGGGCTGGCACAGGGCACAGGGCACAAGTTCTGTCTCCTTTGCTCCCGGAGGTCTGTCCAAAGGGGTGGGTGAAGGTGGCTTTGTTGCCAGAGGCTGGGATGGAGATCAAAAGAGGAGAAATCTGAGACTGGACGTGGCAAATGCAGACACAGCTGAAAACGTGGTGTTTGGCCCTCCTGATGCAGCACAGCATCTCAGCAGGGCTGAGCAGAAATCCCTCAGCATCAAACACAGAACTAAATGTGACCCTGGTTCTGCTTCAACTCCCCTGCATGGCACAGAGTGGCTGCAGAAATAGTCAAAATGCAAACCAAGAGGAGAACACTCAGCTTCGTTTTAAAAGTCTTGCCTCATTTTGTCTTGAAAGACATCGGACCAAGTTCCTATGGTGGTTAGAGCCAATAACTCTGTTCCTAAAATTGTAGAGTCGTGTGGATGAATCAGAATGGTTTGGGTTGGAACAGACCTTAAAGCTCATCCCCTTCCACCCCTGCCAGGGGCAGGGACACCTTCCACCAGCCCAGGTTGCTCCAAGCCCCGTCCAACCTGGCCTTGGACACTTCCAGGGATGGGGCAGCCACAGCTTCTCTGCCCAACCTGTGCCAGGGCCTGCCCATGTTCAGAGGAAGGGATTTCTTCCCAACATCTAATCCAAACCCATTCCAAGGGATGTTACAGGATCATCTGCAGAGGATGAAGCTCCCAGGCAGACTCACAGCCTCATGAAGACGCAGCCCAGCTCAGGCTTTAATGTCCAGTGTTACTCACAGAGTGATGAACTCTGAGTGGTATCAGGGCAATTTCTTCTCTGGATCTCATTTGGGCCAAAAATGACAAATGTAGCTGCTAATTTAATTGCCAGTTGAATTGCCTTTCCCAGAGCCGGCCCAAAAATCAATGCATGGAGATATGTTGGCTGCGTGCACGAGTGTTATATATACCCCCAAAAATCCCTGCGCCTGCTTTTAGCCAATTGGAAACCAGTGCAAGATGATAATAAAGACTGAACACAAATAGGCCATTTGGCTGAAGTAGCTGTAATTTAAAATGTGAATGTCCCTGCTTCCGCTGGAGCAGAAATGGAAGGTCATGTGCTGCTGCTGGCAGCACGAGGATGGGGCAGGGAAGCCTGGAGGGTGACAGTGAGTGTGGTGGTGGGTCTGCTGTGTGGGGGCTCACGTGGGGGAAAAATCCATGCCTGAGTGGGAGAATGTCCCCAGGAAAGATGGTGTGGGGTGAAATACAAGCCCTGGAGAGCTGCACAGTGCTGGCTGCTGGGGTGAGCTTGAATCAAAGAATCCCAGAATGGTTTGGGTTGGAAGGGACCTTAAAGCTCATCTCATCCCACCCCCTGCCATGGGCAGGGACACCTTCCACAGCCCAGGTTGCTCCAAGTCCCGTCCAACCTGGCCTTGGACACTTCCAGGGATGGGGCAGCCACAGCTTCTCTGGGCACCCTGTGCCAGGGCCTGCCCACCCTCTGAGTAAAGAATTTCTTCCTAACATCTGGCTCAAATCTCTCCTCCTTTAGCTTAAAACCATTCCCCATTGTGCTGTCACTATCTGCTCTTGTAAAAAGTCCCCCTCCCTCCTTTGTGCAAGCCCCAAGGATGCATTTGATTCCTGCGGTGCTGGTGATCTGGCCACTTTGCCATGCAGGACCCACCTGGGCTCCCAGCTCATCTCCAGCTTGGTTGTTCCTTATGCAGGAGAGACATGGAGACACCACGGCTTGATTTGGTTGCTGAGTGTATTATTTCCCATGGGCAACATGAAGCCATGTTTTGGTGCTTTAGCTATTTAGATCACTTAACTTGTTTCCCACTAATCTCTGCTCCATTATGGTGGCATGGCCACTGCGAGCAAAACTTCAAACAATTTAAAAAAAACTGATCTAGAATATAGTCCTTGAACTTTGGGCCATGTTTTTGCCTAATAATTTAATTTAAAATTCTTATGAACCCCCAAAGCATCACAACCTCTCTCTGGGACTCCAAATGTGTTTCTCTTTGAGCATCACTTGCATTGCCCTCAGTCCCTGAAATGTAATGTAACTCACAATGTGATGTGAAAATGCTATTTTCTCATCAAGAGCACAATGTCAGAATTATTTTCCTCCTGTTCTTTAAGATACCTGTGCTTTCCCATCTTCGATTAAATGTCAGGTCACACTGGGTATCCAATCAAAGCTGGAGCTGTTTCAGATCCCATTTCACATAAGCATGGAGAAGAATGTTGAATTTTTATCACCGTTTTTTAAAATTGAAACATCCAGATATATCCAGAGACTCCATAACCTGAGGAATAACCTGAGAACTGATATATCCAGCTCATGGAAAAACAATGTCGGGGCTGCACCCACCACATCCTGCCCCAAACCAACCATGTGTGGATCTCATTGCCTCCTTTATCCACTCTGTTCCACTGAATTAAGCTTCAAGATTAAAGCAATAAGAAAACAAAATTGAATTAAGTTGATGAGAATGCAAATAATGTCATTTGTAATTAGATCTTTTGTCTTCCCATTTCATTCCCTGCTCTTTTATAGTCTTTCCAGCTTCTGTGTCTCTTCCTCATCCTTCTTTTAGTTGTTTTTCTTTTCAAATCCCTTGCTAAGCTCTGAATAACCCACCTGCATTACGTAATTCCCAGACAAATAATTAACCAGGAGGGGCCGTGGCATCTTTCCCTGGCATCACTGCTGCCTTGACCTCTGGTTTCTCCCAGTGGCATCCCTGAAGGCACCACACCTGCTGCTCCCAGGGCTCTGCCCTGTAAAGACCGATGTGGTGCTGTTGGAAACCAGCCTGGATTGCTGAGCCAAGGCTGCGGGGAAGGCTGGAGAGCAGCCGGGGGAGGATGCAGCTCCCAGCCCTGCACCCTGTGCCCCCCGTGACCGAGCCCCTTCCCTGGGCTGGGAACGGGAGCCCTCCTCCCTCCAGCTGTGGTCTGGAAACCTCCATTGCCAGCCCAATTCCCTGGTTTTTGGGAAGCATCACCAGCACAGAGGCCTGAGCTGACCAAGAGGGATTTGAGCAGCGGAGAGAGGAGAGCAGCGCTGCTCTCTGTGTGTGCTTGCTGGGCACAGGAAGGCTCAGCTCAAACTCCCTCCCAGGCACTGCCTGCGTTTGCCTGAAAGCCCAGCTTTTACAGCAGCATTTTTGTAAATTGATAAAGATGACAGCTTTATCAGCATCCTGTTCCACCTCCTGCCAGGCTGGTTTTATCACCCAGCCGACACCGCTCCCATTCATTCCCACCTGGATGCTTTTGCTGTGGCTGGTGTTCTATGATTCACACTTTTGGTTTCCCTAAATTGGATTATTTCAGTCCGAGGCCCTTTGGGCTGGTGCAGACTGTTCTGGCGTGGGGCCAGGCTGTAGCTCAGTGTAAAACACAGAAATTCCAGCTCTGATCCCTGTTATGGTTAATCTTCCTGCACTTCCTTGCGGAGTGGATTGAGCTAATGCTCTGCGGGATGTTCTGCCCTGCTCATCCCACAGGAATTCCACTCCTTCCCCGTATCATTCATGCGGTTTTGAGCCAGCCGTGGGGCTGCAGAGCTGGGGCATGTCCAGGTCAGGTTCTTAACCAAACCCTGGACTTGCTTACAAGGAAAATGCCACCAGGTTAAGCAGAATTTTCCCTTTGTGAGCCGAGTTGTTCTTGGTCCTGCTGGGGTTGATCCTGGTGGGACTGCTATCAACATCCCAGCCCTCATCCTGCCACTGCCTCGCTCAGTAAATAGTGTCTGAAATGTTATTTTGTTGGTGTGTGTACATAGGAAATAGAACATTAACCTTTGATTGGGGGAATCAAAATGTTTTTCCTTTCCATGCCCCTTCATGGGAGTTTGAGTTGATTTCTGCTTTGCTGTTGGCAATGAACAGTGCACATAACTGCTTCTGATTCCTCCTTTTACTGTCCTCTGGTGCAGACCAGTTCTGTGGTATCAGGGCATTTTCCAGCTGTGCCACGGGCTCACATGGGTGGGAGATAATGTGGAGTTCACTGTGTAAAGAACCATTAGAAGTGACTCCGGGAGTCCATAAGATCCCGCTCCAGTTGTGTTATCAGTATTGATTCAGTTAACAACTATTTATCTTAAGCCCAGGCCCCCCAGCAGCTGAAGGTTTAACCCTTTGGAGGAGGCACGTTAAGGATGCTCCCAGCCGGCTTCCAGGCTGCAGGAGGTTTTCTCCGTGATGAAATTCCTCAAGGATTTTCTGCTGTGCTGGCCCTGATGATCGATTGGAAGCTGAGATAAGTGGCAGGGCAAGCAGCCCCTCTCTGGGATGGGATGTGAGTATTGATCCTGCTCAGCGGGACTGGGAGAGGCGGGAGCATCCCTGGGCTGAATCCCATATTCCCTTCTCCTGCATCCAAGGGATATCCATCACTGCACTGGCTTCTCCTAGGACACCAGTGCATGGCATTGCTGGGCTTGGCTGTGCCCCTTCACTCCTCTTTACCTCCCATACACCTTCCTCCTCCTTTGACTCTCCAGACCCCGCAGTATTAAACACTAATTTCCCGTTGATTCTCAAGAAAAAACATTCTTTAACTCCTAATAGCTTTCCTAAAGCCATAACCTGCTTTGTCTGCTGTTTAATAGGGAATCAATATTGTTGTAATACAATGAAATTAACATTGATTTATCTCATTCTAACTGGCAGCTAAACCAATAAGGCATTAGTCCGGGTGCTCCTGCCAGGAGGGCCAGGCAGCTTCTTCAAGGCTGATGTGTTTCTCTTTGCTAATAATTAATTACAGAAATCTGGCATAAGGCTTGCAAAGGGGATTAGGCAGAATTACTACTTGCAGCAGTTTTCGAAATTAATGCAAAAGTGGAACCTATCAAACTGAGATGCCTTTTAAATGTGTCCACAGTGGCAGGTGCAGGCTGGACAAGGACATCCACCTTCACCTGATGGGTTGAGTGAGGGGCAGAAGCCTTGAACCCTCGAACCCTCGTGCTGGCCATCTCATAGAAACCCAGAATCCCCTCAGTTTGAGAAGCCTTAAAGATCATCTCATCCCACCCCTCTGCCACGGGCAGGGACACCTTCCACTAGCCCAGGTTATTCCAAGCCCTGTCCAACCTGGACCTGAACGCTTCCAGGGATGGGGCAGCCACAGCCTCTCTGGGCACCCTGTGCCAGGGCCTCATATCCAGGTGGGTCAGCAGAGGTGCGTGGAGCTCTCAGCTCAGCAATCCGTGGGTGCCCAAGAGCTTGAAGAGCAGGCACCACAACCAGATCTAATTGCCATCATTTGAGCTGCCCTGATGCACACTGTTCTTCCACAAAAACATGTTTGGAGGGAGGTCTCCATCCTGGAGATGGTGCTCGTGTGTGTGAGCAGTGGTGGGGATCTGTCCCTGCCACAGCACGGGCAGCAAAGCGTGGGCTGGAGGTCTGAGCCCGAGGTGCCCCGTGCCGTGCTCTGAGAGCTTAATTAGCCCAACAGCTCCTGTAATTGCAGCAGCACAACCTGCTGCAGGAGCGTTCCCTACCTGCGGCTTCAGAGAGTCCTTTGTGCATCCCTGCGGCTCGGGAGGGACCTGGCATCACCCACGGGATGGCACGGGCAGGGAAAGGACGGGATTCTCGTGCTTTGGCTTCAACGGTTGGCGCGCATCAGCCGAGAAACCCAAAGGTAAAAATGGATTTCAATCCAAGGGAAAAGGATGTTTGTGTCTCACCCCGGGGACTGGGAGAGCCATTTGTCACTCTAACAATGCAGTGATTAACTCGGAGGCAGGAGGGAACGCTCCTCTGAGACACCAATGCTCCCGACTGCCGTTTACATGGGATCTGCAGTAATTCTGTTGTATTAATATAATTACCAGACAATCCATTTCAATAAGATAATCACAACCCATATTTCATTCCTCAATTACTGTTCTGATGAGAACAGTTTCTAAGCCATAACCTCCTCACAAACCCACCACTAAAATGATTTTTTAAAGAGAACAATCCAATAATTACTCTCACCATGTTAAGCCAATTAGCCCAGTGGCAATGGAACAGAAGGGACTTTTCTTACTGGCTACTCATTGGCAGCGGAAAAAGAAGTTTCAGGGAAAGAATATGTATCTCTTCAGAGGTTTTTCTTTTAAGATTTGCAGTCTTCAATTAACGAACACACTGGGACAAATGAGGCCCAAGCTGAAGATGATGCATTGATGGGGTTGTCCTGATAGAGAGTTACAGGCTGGGGTTTGTCCAGTCCCGTTTTCTCCACCACATCCCATCAGCTCCCCCCACGAGGTCCCACATCTCCCTGGTCCTGGTGGGGATGGTTCATGTCGTACATCTCGTGGCTCCCCACTCTCCGCTGCTTTCCTGGGCCGTTTTTCCAGTCCCCCAGTTCTGCCTTGGCTGCCTTTTCCAAATTAGCCATGAGATTTTCGGCTGTTTCTCCTGCTCCATCTCCCAGCACTCTGCAGTGTTTTTATGCTGAGGATGACCCCAGGCTTGGCCAAACCCTTTTTCTGCACGCAGTGGAGGGAAGGTGAGGGTGAGAGGAACCAACAGCTGAGCTCACAGAGGACTGAACATCCTAAACTCAACATTTTTGGGCTCCCCGTGTCTCAGAGCCTTGTCTGTCCCTGGCTGGTGATGGAACAGGTAACACCAGCCTCCCGCAGGTCCAACAGCCTCCTGTGCCTGCAGTACCTCCTGCTCCCAGTGCTGCTCCAGACACCAGCCCTGAAAGTCCTAAATCTAAACAAATTACATTTCCAGCTCTCCAGGAGATCAACGCAATGTGCACAGGACGAATCCTGCTTGCCTCAGCACTGGAATTAAGGGGCAGAAATACGATTGTTTGCCACGAGAAAGCGGCTCAGAAAGCTGCACATTACACATTGTCATGTTATACGTGACGGCTTGGCACCGCAGTCCTCCGAGATTGTAATGAATAAAATCTTGACAACAGTCTCTCCCGCATTAATCATTTTAAGCTGATCCTACAGGATACAAGGGCAAATTAAATTCTATTTGCAATTTCATGCATGACGCCCGGCGCGGCCGATGCCTGAGCCAGCAGTTTTTCAGTAAGACAAGCGTGTAAGCTGCAATTATGCAGTTACTTTCTCCCATGTGCCAACTCTCTTATTACTGGCAAATTTACAAATGAAAATGTATGAATGGTATTAAACTCACCTTCAAGGATGGAGCAAATTTAAATGAATAACTTGTAAGACTGTGTGTGAAGAAAAACACTGCTTTTAATGGTTAAAGTGATAAACGGGAGGTCTGTGCCTTCCCAGGGATGCTCTGGGGGGACCAGGAGGCTCTGATCCCAACCAGCCCCTGTCTCCCACCTGGAAACAAGCAGTGGGGGGTACAGACTCCAGTGAGATGGATATCCCCTGTCCTGAGTGCTCCCATCAGCAGTGCTGGGTGAGACACACTGTCCCCAAGCAGGCAGGGCTGTGGGTGCAGGCAGCTCAAGGACGGCTCTTCAGCCAAGTGGCCTTTTCCTGACACTTCTAGCACTTCCAGGGTGCTTCCTCCTCCCTTGTTAAACCATAAAACACAGGAGGAGCCTGGCTGCGGAGAGCAGCCCTCCAGCTCCTAAGAGCTCGGAAACAACAGAAGGCAAGACCTCTCCTTCCCTGATGGTGTTTCAAAGATCCTTTCATGACTGTCAGAAAAGCGCAGGGCTCCTGTTTCCATCTCTCCCCTTCCCTCTCCACTCACTGCACCAGTGACAGGTGCCCACTGTCCCCACTGTTCCCTCTGTCCCTGCGAGGAGCCCGTGTGGCCTCTGAGCAAGCCCCCAGTGCCTGCTGGAGCTGTGCTGGAAGCCCCTATCCTGCTAAAGCAGGATATCCTGACCTGCTAAAGCAACCACACTGACACTTCTGCAAGGCTAAATATACCTGCTCAGGCTGACAGAGGCTCACACTCCTCCTTTTAAACAACCACAGCCCCAATGTCCTCTCGCTCTTGTGGGTGTGCAAGACGTGCAGCACGTGTGAGCCACGGTGTTGCTGCGTGGTGGTTCTGAGCAGCACAGCACAGGCATTTATCAGCTATTTATTATCTGTCTAATGCACATCTCACGAGGGATGCCAGCCCAGGCTTTGCTGGCTTTTCTCTCCTGTGTGGCTGACCCCCCAGCAAAGCGGGGTGTTTTGGATCAAGAACAATACAGGTGCAAAGTTCCAGCTGATGTCCGCTAATAAAACCCAACAATTTCACGAGCAGCAGCTCATTTCCAGCTGCCTGGGCCACTCCTAAGGGAGGGCTTGGGAAGCAGCAGCCACCGGTAGGGCTGCATGTGGGGGTGTCAGCAGGAGAGAGCCTGGAGGAGCCCAGGGATTCACACAGGGAGCCTTGGCAGAGCATGGAAGGTCTGCTGTTGGTTCAGGGTTTTAAATAGGAGCAGAGCAAGGAAAGCAAAGTCATAATAAAGGTAATAACAACCCAAGTGTGCTCTCTGCCTGTGCCCTTGATGTGCTGACACTGCTCTGGGTGAGCTGTTCCATTAAACACGAGGAATGTGCCTGTTCCCTGGCAGGTCTGTTGGGAGGTACCAGGTCCCTGGGGGCTCCCAAACCTGCTCTGTGCAGGAGCCTGAGGAGATGCTGGTATTGCCCATTTGCAGCAACACTGTCATCACTATGCCCTGGGCCATGCAGATTCCTGCCTGGGACCCAGTGTCCTCCCCAAACATCTTCTTGGCTTCCTATCTTCAAATTCTTGGCTTCCCATCTTCAAACTCTGCAGGGAAAAGCAAGAGCAGCACTGCCAAAAACCTCCCAGTCCTCCTCCTCAAGCTTCACCATAGTGCTAACAGTTTCTAAAATGCTGGCCTTGGTTTTGCTGTTCTTTGGTTTCCAAGGTGTTTTGGTGTTTCATTTTCCAAGGTCTCAGCCCCTGAAGCTGAACGACAAGGTGAATTTCTCACTCCAGCTTTCATGGGGTAAATTTTCAACATAAATGAAGTGGACTGGAGAAAGGGAAATAGTGCAGAGGTAGTGCCTTTCTGGAAGGCACATTTGAGTCAAAATATAGGTTATGGAGATAAAGAAGGGGTACCTGGTGGGTACTTGAACTGGTGTCTTGCACATCCTTTTATAGGGCAAGGGCGAATGGCATCAAACTGACAGATGGCAGAGTTAGATTGGATATTGGGAAGGAATTCTTCCCTGTGGGGGTGGGCAGGCCCTGGCACAGGTTGCCCAGAGAAGCTGTGGCTGCCCCTGGATCCCTGGAAGTGCCCAAGGCCAGGTTGGACGGGGCTTGGAGCAACCTGGGCTGGTGGAAGGTGTCCCTGCCCGTGGCAGGGGTGGAACAAGATGAGCTTTGAAGTCCCTTCCAACCCAAACCATTCTGTGATTCCATGATTCCCACGCCGCAGCAATATTAGCTGGCTCTGGAGAGGGCAGGAAAGGGGCCAGATAACAAACCTTCATCTCAGAGAAACGCCTTAAACTTCCCTTTAGAGGAATTAAATTCCTGCTTAAGTACTCCCCAGCCAGGCAGCCCCGTGATCTCCTGTCCCCCTCCACTGTGCAGTGTATGCTGATCATGCTCCCTGCAAAAGTTCAAAGCCATTTCCAGCTGCATTTGTGAGGAGCCCTGTCTTAATCGGGTTAGAACATAATATGCTCTTAGTCCTCTGGAGGGGAAACTTACACTTTTCTTCAAAGCACTTTCCTCTGATAACTTATAACCTTCCCCCCTCCGCCTTGCTCCTCCTTCGGTGTTATTTCCCCACTGGGAGGACGTGAGTTTTGTGAAGTTATCATGTACAATATCATCCACCAGACCGCTCTGCTTTGCTCCCAGAGCATCAGCTGCAGCAGAGCCCTGAGAACTCACGGGGGGCCCAAAAGTGCTGGGGCCCATCCTGTGGGGATAATGCAGCTCCCATGGGTTTTTAATGCTCCACATTATCATAGATTAAGAAACTCATCCCCTGAGGCTGCAAAAGGCTTGGTAAGACCCTGGAAAGGATCGGGCATCAGTACAGAGCACAAGGCAGCCTGGAAATTAAAAGAGGACAGGTTTAGTTTGGATATTGAGAAGAAATCCTTCCCTGTGAGGGCACTGAGGGTCTGGCACAGGGTGACCAGAGAAGCTGTGGCTGCCCCATCCCTGGAAGTGTCCAAGGCCAGGTTGGACGGGGCTTGGAGCAACCTGGGCTGGTGGAAGGTGTCCCTGCCATGGCAGGGGCGTGGAACTGGATGAGTTTTAAGTTCCCTTCCAACCCAAACCATTCTGGGATTCTATAAAACCTGTGCCCTTACAGTGCCATCCAGCCCCTCGTGTCCTTTGTCCCCCTTTGTGTCTCATCCCTCCCTCTCCCTGCTCTGAGTGTTATTTATCCCTGTAATCAGATCAGCCAGCTCTGCAGCGTGTTCGGGAGGGTGTTTGCCTGAGGCATTACCTGTGTGACCCAGCAGGAGGGTGCTGTCAGGATCCAGGTGCCATTGGGATTGCCACACACCCCACGCTGGCTCCACAGGACCCATCCAGCCCAATCACCCTGTGGGAGCATCTGTGGCCACCAGATTCCTTGGCAAGGAAGCCACCAGCATGTGGCTGTCCCACGAAGCCCTCCAAGATGCTGCCCAGGGACCATGTCCATCCCAAGGTTCCTGCCCCTGGGTGCCCTCTCCCTACTGGTGTCAAGCAGCGACCCCAATGCTGCTGCTGGGGCTCTGTGGACCACGTGAAATCTTAAATGTGGCATCAGGCACCCCAAGAGGGAACACACCAGGCCTGACAGCAGGTCTGCAGCAGGTTGGAACCTCTTCAGCAGAGCAGCTTGCCCGACTCATCAGCAGGTCTGAACGAAGCCAAGAGCTCCCTGCCACGGCTGGCCACCTCTCAAGTTTACCTAACCCTGGAAACACAGTCCTAATTAAAATATTGACGGAAGGAAGTGGAATCAATCAGCAGCTGGCACACCAGGACGAGCTCTGCATTAAATAGCAGGCGCTGGGCTGCGACAGGGCTCCTCAGGTGACATTTAATGGCTGTTTGTACAGGAGGAGAAGTGACCCCCGGCTCAGCGGTGGCAACAATTAGCACAGAGCACACCACGGTGTGAACGATTTTAATGTCAAATAAAAGCTGGTCCTGCTACCCTTGAGCATCCTGGAAAAAAAAGCTGAGTCTTGTTTTTTCCAAGGAGGATGAAGGTCCCATTTTTGGGGTCCCGGGGTGCAGGTCTGTGTAGGTTGTGCTGGGGGGTGGTTATGGGTCAGCACCCTGTGGCATCTTCCCCTGGGACTTGGTACAACCGAGGGTGGATTTTCTCATGTTTTTCCAGGGAACAGCAGCCAAGCCCTGGGATGGAGGGAGGGGAGCCAAAGGAGAAGGTGTTTGGGAGAAGGGTGGTCCCTCTGGCAGGGCAGGGTGAGAGCTGGAGACTTCAGGGCTGCATTTCCTACAACACCAGACCTGCAGGTAATAACAGGGTTCTTTTCCACTCACCGCCGTCACCAGTACCCCTGCTGTGTGTGCACAGCATCAGCTGGGCCAAACTGGGCTCCGGGGTCCAGCTGTGGGTGCCAGGAAGGGGGAATGGCTCGTCCCCACTCCTACCCTGCACACTGCTGCTGCGAGATGTAAAAGCAATTTTAGGGGGGGGCATCAAAGGGCTGGGCAGGTATTGTTAACCCACATCAAAGATGGGGACCCAAGCAAGCGGCTTGGCAGGGGCAGCCAGATCAAAAGGAATAAAACACCAAGATGTGCAGTATTTCTTTGCCAGGCATAGAGATAACTAAGAGAGCTTCAAAGGCATCTTCTGCACTCGTGACTGACTGATAAATAAATAAATAAGGCACTTGGCTCCTTCTGAGCTCTGCAGCAAGAGGATGAGGAGTGGGGAAGGAGTGCTGGCTCCGAACTTGGCTTGATGAGCCTGTCGCTCCCTGACATCCTGTCTCTGCTTCACTCCAGAGCAGCAACCACAGAATCACAGAATGGTTTGAGTTGGAAGGGACCTCAAAGCTCAGCTCATTTCAATTGCCTTCCATAGGCAGGGACACCTCCCACTAACCCAGCTTGCTCCAAGCCCTGTCCAACCTGGCCTTGAACACTTCCAGGGATGGGGCAGCCACAGCTTCTCTGGGCAACCTGTGCCAGGGCATCACCATAGTAAAGAATTCCATCCTAAATTATGTGGAAATGGGTAAATACCTGAAGAAGAACACCACCCGAGGTTTTGCCTTCCCTGTACATTCCTTTCTCTGACCCATAAAGCAGCAGCTGGTTCAGGACCCCTTGGCAGAGCATCTCGGGCATGACCTGCCCTCCTCCCTCCCTCGAGTCTGTAGCTTTAAGCTGATTCTCTTCGAGACTCCTTGCACAAACCCTCCTCCCGAGTGTCATGTTAAAAGCACTATTAAAAGACTTCCAGAAGTGTGAGTTTTCACACTCCCCTTACCCCTGGCATCTGCCAGCAGCGGTGCCCACAGCTAATTAACAGCCCCTGTTACCAACATATGAAACCCATCATTTGCAAGGAAACTCCTTCCTTCTCCCAAGGTACGTTCACAAAATGACACATCGGGCAATTTTTTGTCATTCATGAGTTACACTCCATTTTTACAGGTGTTTTGAGAAAGGACCCTAAGTTTTGTTCTTTGTGAAGTAGAGGTTTTTGGCAGGAAACCCACATGAGAGTGAAGAAGCCCTTTTGATCCCACACCATGAGCAGTTGCCTTGGAAATAAGAATCCTTTTCCAGGTGGAAAGGCCCTGAGGGAGCAGGAGCACCCTGAGGGGTGGGAGCATCAGGGCTCGTGCCCACAACCTTGGCAATGGGTGCTCCTTCTCAACACAGAGTCTGGTGGGGTCTCCAAATGAACCAAATGATCAGAATCACTGAGAAAAGGGTCTTTCCCATCCCCTTCTCATTTTGGCAGCGTTGTGGGGCAGAGACAACACGCCCCACACTTTCCTTTTAATCCCAACACATGGGAAGGTCACGCATCCACCAGAATCAGGAGTCCAGGCATGACTACCATTCCCTTTGGAGGCAGAACCCTGTTTGGGATAGATTTCTGATTTTTGGACATTTTTTTCCTGTCAAGAAAGCTGCAGCAACAAGCCCAGAGCTGCCATCGAGCAGAGGAGGCAGTTCTTTCATCTAACCAGCAAATTCAGAAAATAAGCAGGGAAAGAGCTCGGCTTAAAAACTCCGAGTAAACTGCAAATTATTCTGTTTGAAAGAAAGGAGCCTGTTGGAAATTTCCAATTGGGCAGCTCGGGTTTGAGTGCTGGCGGATCAAAAGCTGCTCGTCCTGCGTGGCTGGAGGCAGCGGAGTGGCAGAAGCAATTCCTGGGCTCTGTGGGGTCCCTGGGCTGGGCTGGTTATTTGCCTGGTGGCTTTAACCAGGGTTCACTCAGGCTTATCTGTGATTATCGGGTCTTTAGACCAGTCATGATGAAAATGAAATAACGGCACAGCGGAGGCAGGCTGAGCTCCCTCTGCTCGGCAAATCCAGAGCCCTCTCCCTGCTGGGGCACCAGAGCACAGAAATGGTCCATTTAACACTGGAACCGGAGCCAAACAGGAAGAAATTTATTCATGGCATTTTTGCAGCTTTTGTTTGGGGATCTGCAGGGGGGGGATTCAGTGTAAATGTGCCTGGCTTGGCTGTGGTTAACCCTTGGCTTGCTTTGAGCGAGGGAAAGGGAAGAGCAGCAGAGCTTCGGGCAGACCATGTGGGTTCTGGTGTCCTGCACAAACCAGGTGTGGGAGGAAATTCCTGGAAAAGCTTTCCCTTGAAGTGAGACACAAAGGTGGAACAAAGAGGCTGCTGCTCAGCTCAAGGCTCTCTGCCCTGGTCCAGCACCAGTGGTGGCACAGCGCCCGCACCTCCCTTGACCCTCTGGCCGATCTCCCATCCTGGCATGGAGCTGGGATCTGATCCTGCAGGTTGGTGTGGGCTCCGCTCAGCGAGAGGTTCCCTCTGCATCTGCTGCCCTACGGGCTCTTGCTACAATACTGAGGATTATTTTCCTGCTATTGTTTTCCCTTGGCTCATTTTCTCCTGAATTCTCCAGTGTGTTTGCAGCATTTATGACCCGTCCCTGGGAGTGTCCAAGGCCAGGTTGGATGGAGCTTGGAGCAACCTGGGCTAGTGCAAGGTATTCCTGCCCATGGAATGGGATGAGCTTTAAGGTCCCTTCCAATCCAAACCATTCCACAGTTCTGCGACTCTGCTCTTCCCTGGCTGTCACACGGTCTGACCAGGCTGCCTGAGGCTTTCCTGGAGGCTGCTCGGAAAATCCCAGGCAAGGACTGTTGTACCAACTCATTTCATTGCTCATTTCGTTTGGGAATGTTTTCTGTCACCTCAGTTGTTTCACATGCTTTATAGCTCAGGTATTTTATACATGCAGCTCCTTCCCCTGGCAAAAGCAGAACAATGAAAGTGAAAAGCCTGAAGGGCGAGACAGTTCAAGGGTTAAATGGTGACATTAGTCAGAAAAGATCTAGAATGAATATTTCCTCCGGGGAAAAGGCACTGCGTGCCTGACCAGGAACTGGAGCTGGAGGATGGAAGTGAAATGGGAACTGTCAAGACGCACTGATGGCTAAAAGTGTCCTGATGGGACACTGATGGCCACCGGTGGGTAAAAGTGTCCTGAATGACAAAAAATTTTACTTTAACGTCTTAAACTGCCCTGATGGGTAAAAGTGTCATTTCCAGCCCAGGCTGCGGTGTTCAGCCTTGCGGAGTGTGAACCAGCCGGCGTTTGAAGTTCTGTACATTTGCATTATAAAGGATCAGATCCAGGTATAAATTATATATCTTGTTTCAATACCAGCTTTAGAGCAAGTGAAAATTGTCCTTTGAAGACTTGATTCCTGTGATAACAGACCTGAACCACACTTGTGAGGAGCTCAGCCCCTTGGCAGAGCAGGGCTGGCAGAGGAGTGGGGTAAGAACTGTGCCCCTCACGGACCCAACTGGTTGCTGGGAGTACCACAAAGCAGCTTCACTTCCATGCTCGGGAGATGATTATTTCCATCCTGGATATAATAACATACATAGGGACACACGCTGCCAAATCGCTCCGTGCTTGCTCTGTCTCCATGGCAGGTAATGCAGTTATTCCACAACGTACAGAGGTATGGGAATTCAGCCCAAATTGCTGTCTCCCTGAAACAGGGAGCGTGGGGACACGGTGGGAACAGTGCTGGGGCTGGGAGAGACCTGCTGGCTGGGACACAGTCTGTGGGGTCCCTGGCACTGGAGGCTCCGCTTCCACCCGCTCCCAGGAACCACCCTGGAAAAGTAAGGGGGGTCTGGGCTGAGGGTAGAGCTGGGAGCACACCGGGTGCCACCCCAATGCCCACCTGCAGCCCTGCTTGGGCGGCGCATCTCTTGCCAAAGAGCCATGGCACGGTGGGAACCAGCACCTCTCCCTGGAGCAGGATGGACGGAGCTCGCCCTGGCGCTGCTGAGCAAAGGCACTGTGAAAGCCTCCAGGTTTTGGCAGCCCTGGTGTTAAAAGCTTTACCAGTCCAGTGCTGCCCTCGCCTGCTTTGGGGGGTGGAGGAAACTCCCTGTCATCACCCCAGTCATTTCCCAGCACCATCGTTGTACTGAGTTTGTCTGTGTCCATTGCCCACCAGGGTCACCCACCCGTGTGGGCAGGACGAGGGCACTGTGGACCCCAGCCCTGCCACCCCTCAGCTCCTCACCGGGGCAGTGTGTGATGGAGCTGGAGCTGCCAATAAACCAAATAAACCCCATCTCTGCCAAGCAGCTCTCCTGAGCTGGGGGGGTGCACAGAGCTGTAACCCCAGTGTGCCCCCGCAGTGCCCCTCACCCAGCTCCCTGTGCCACTGCCTTCAGCCCTGCTCTCACCCCAGAGCCTCTGAGCATCTCCCTGCACCCCCAGCGCTTGTCTGGAGCCACCCCTGGCACCTGAGTCTGGGCACTGCCATGGTCTCTGCCCACCCAGAGCTGCAGCTGTCCCCGTGGGGACAGCAGAGGTCAAGCAAGGCTGTTGTGTCACAGCTGGAATGGCACCTCTCCCCGTGTCCGTGGGGAAACGGAGGGGTGGTTTCCACCCTGGGAACCACAACCTGCCACGTGATGTACGTATTTTTATTGTCTCCTCTGAACATATTTAGAGGATTAGAGAAAACCCACGTCGTACAAGGGATTTAAAGGTTATTAAGGGAGAAATGCATTTTTCAGCACATGCTGCCTGAGAAGTGTGCAGCCAAGTGTTTTAAATACCCTGGTGCTGTTATTCATAGAAACTGCTTTTCTTTTAGTTTTTTCTTTCCCCCTTTTCTTTTTTTTTTTCCCAGTGTAACTGTAGTCATCTTTCAGCCCTATAACTATAATGGATGGTTGCTAGAAGCCTTCCAAACAAGGCAGCACAATAAGATACAGACGGTTAACCCACATCAATTCTCTAAGGAAATTTCATGTTGGGCCCTTTAATTTGCTCTTTTTGAAATTATTCCGATCAGCTGGTGCATGGGGCACTGCTGCAGGGAAAAGACTGAACCTGGAACAAAGTGGAATGAGATTTGAAATAATAAAAATAAAGAAAAAAACACAGAGGCGAGCTTCAGGTACACCTCCAAAATTCAAATGAGCTCATTTGCAGAGCTAAAAATTTCCCAGGGACTCCAGTTGATTCAAAGAGAAATGTATTTAATTTAAAACAACTCACTTCAGGGAGCTCTGCACTGGGATGAAATGTATTAAATAATTGATCAACCGGGGAGCAAGAAAGAGGGGGAAAAAAGAGAAAGAGAAAAGAAAGGAGGGAAGGCACCTGGATGGGGTGTGAGATGAGAGGGAAGACACAGCTCCGTGCTTAGTGCCACCCCCACGGGGTGGGTGACACACCGGGGGTGTGACAGGGACCCCAAAGCCACCACGCTGTCCCCGAGGCTCGGTGAACCCCCAGGATGGATCATCCCGATATTCAGCTCGTCCCACGGCAGTGACACCGATTTCCCTGCCTTTCCTTCCACTCCCAAAGTCACACAGAGCCCCTGCGTGGCCTCTGCCGTGGGACTGGCTTCCTTTCTGCTCCACTGGGTGTCTTACAAAGCCCTTAAAATAAAGCCAATATACTTCCTCCTTTCTCCTCAGCAGCTCTGAGGGCAGATTACAACGGGGCTGGTATCAAAACAACCTCCCCCTTCCCCATAATTTTTCTGCGGTGGTTGGGATTTGGATGTAAAATGGGAACACACATTTAGTGCTTGGCTGTGGCAGTGCTGTGTATGCAAACAGCAATTAAAACCTGCAGCCAAACGCCATAAATCCACCAGCGACAGAGTAACTGCTGCTAAAAGGGGGGGAAATGAAAAGGAACTGCAGCTCATTTGCATTTTTGAAGAGTAATTTTGCTCGGGCTACAGTTGTTCTGAATGAAATGTAACTTCTAAGTACTGTTCCACTGCACTGAGGCCAGGCTGGGAGCGCGGGAGGCTTTGGAGACGCAGATGGGCTGCCAGAACAGGCACGTCCAGAGCAGCAGGTGTTGGGCACCAGCACTCCAACCTGCTCCAAGGACACCAAAAGCTCCCTCTCCCTCTGTAGGGAGGCTCTGAGCACCCCCACCGCCCACCCCTGACAGCACCACCTCTCTACATACCATTTGTAATGATTTTTATTTGAGTAGTTTCCCCTTATTAACCGAACCAGGAGATGGCACAGCCTTCCAGGCAATATCCTTGCTGCCGGCAGCAATGATTTGCTGGGTTAACGCAATTAATGCATGCTGGAGTTAAGATCCATCTCTTTTTGCTGCAGACTGTGCCACTCCTCGTTGGAGACCCCCTGGGCATGTAGGCTGGTGAGAGCAAGCATTTGCTGGTGTCAGGAACAAGGCAGCAAACCAGATGGATGCTCTTATAACTTCGAGTCATTATATTAGAGGCATAAATGTAATTGTCATGCACTTAATTTACTCTTGACTGCGATATTCCTGCTCCGTATGGCTTGGTGAGGGAAGCATGGAATGCACCCTGGACTGTGGCTCTCCCCAGCAAAGGCCACTGTGTAAATCACAAATAAATGCTGCTTGCTGGAGGGAATGAACCCAAATTGTGGGGCTCATCCAGGAAAGTGAGGCAGGGGAAGGGAACAGGCAGGGGTGGAAGAGGATATGGAATTTTACTCATCTTAACAGCAGATGGAGAAGCCAGCTTTAAATTAACAGGTAAAGGGACTCGTACGACAAGGGGGAATGGCTTGAACCTGACAGAGGGCAGGGTTAGATTGGAAATTAGGGAGAAATCCTTCCCTGGGAGGGTGGGCAGGCTCTGGCACAGGGTGCCCAGAGAAGCTGTGGCTGCCCCATCCCTGGAAGTGTCCAAGGCCAGGTTGGACGGGGCTTGGAGCAACCTGGGCTGGTGGAAGGTGTCCCTGCCCATGGCAGGGGTGGGATGAGATGGGTTTTAAGGTCCCTTCCAACCCAAACCATTCTGGGATTTTGTGGTAGTGGCTCTCCCTTGTGTCAATGAGCCAAGAACCATCCGTGGATTTACCCTCTCCTGCCTCCTCTCTTTCTATTTACTGCACCACCCTGGATTATTTCCTTTCATACCTCATTAGGGCATGTAAAATATGTAAAACTGTAAAGAGCACAAGCAGAATTTTGAACACTTGTTCCTCTGCCTTTGATCTGACAGCGTTGATGCCAGAGATTCCCAGCAATGTTTGCTTTTTCTCTGCAAAACATTGCTGTCAAAACCAACCTGATTTGGGACATCAGTTGTGCTGCTCAAGAATGCAAAAGCGTTTTAGGTTAAAAACCACAAGAGCTTTGTTTCATTCTCTTTCCTAATCCTAAATAAATAGAACCGTCCTTTTTTTCTCACAATTAAGTGCCCAGGAGTATTTCAGCTCTGCAAGAGGTCTCAGGTTTCCAACAAGCATTGGAACCCCTTGCTGACAAGAGAAGCAGAGGGTTAAACACAACTAGTAAAAACAAGGATTTAAGACAGTTCCTGAAACTCCCGATTTTTTTTTATCCTACAAGCATGTGCATAGTGGCATCATTCAGCAAGTGAGCTAAACCCTTGGAGTGTAAAGCATACATTAAAATACAGGATTGAAGTCAAAGTGACAGATTTAAGGAGATTACTTTGTTAAGTGTGATTGTGAATTTTCTGCCCTTTTCTTTGCAGGAACATTTTTCTCCTCTCCACGCACCCAATTTCCATAGCCAGCTAATTGTTGTAATTGCAACCAATTTTTTGTATGCAAATTTAATGAAAGACTGTTTTCAGTGTTTAACCAGCTCATTAGAAGGTTTTATCTTTGTGAAAAGGAAAAACGACAAAACACACGGACATGGGAGGAGCTGCAGTGGATCACCCTGAGCCCAAGGGTCCATTCCATCATCCAGGAGGGAAGGGTCCCCAGGGGTGGGTGAGCACGAGGGATCCCGTGGGATGGGGATGCTTGTGGGGTCTCTGCCTCGCTGCTGCAAGGAGGGAACCACAGGGAGAGGGTGCTGAGGGACCAGGGGGTCTGTCTGGGCTGGGGGGTTGGAAGAGTCCTCCTTACGCATCCAGACGCATCCGTCAGGATGTCCCCAGGGAGAGGGGCTTGCAAGGATGCTGCTAGGATGAACTGAGGGATAAATTCAGGCTGGAAGTTACAGAAAGGTTTCTGAGCTCGGAGCAGGGCAGGGCTGGGCTGTAAAACCCTTCCAACAGCAGTGGGGAAAAAAAATCTACTCTACTCCTAAGGAGTGGTTGGAGTTTCCACAAAGTCAGAGGTTGGACTCGATGATCTCAGGGGTCTTTGGCAGCCTGGTTGGTTCTGTGATTCTGTGTGTGGCTTGAGGGAATGGTGCTGGTAGCAGGGACTGGGCTTGCAGAGCTCCCTCTGGCCCTGAGCCCTCACAAGTTGACACAAAGCAGCGCCAGGTCCACCTGAAGCAGATGTGTCACCTGAAGCAGATGTGTCACCCGAAGCAGATGTGTCACCTGAAGCAGATGTGTCACCTAAAGCCCTGCTGCAGTGGGACAGGAGTGTCTGAACCCCACAGGCTGCAGGGCAATGATGGCCTGGGCACCCTCAGGACAGTTGGTTTTTGGAGCAGGGTCAGAAGGGATCATATCCATGGGGTGGTGACAAAGGTGGTGCACATCACCTGCTGAATTGGACTGTGCTGCTCAGTGTGGGCAGAGGCCAGAAATTCCTATTAAAAAAAAAAAAAAACAAACCAAGAAAACAACAAAAAGCCCTAAAAAAAGCAGCCCAAAGAACAAAAGACAGAAATACAGGGACAGAAATCTTTTTCCACTGTCTAGGAAACACCAGCAGGAGATACCCCTTGCTCAACACGGCGCTCTGCTCCCTCCCTGAGCCAAATTAATCCCTTGGAAAAAGTATTGATTACATGGATGTGGAGGAAACAAGAGGCAGGCAGCACCAATGAAGGCACTTAATTGCTTATTGTGCCTTCCTTTGCCTGGTCCCTCGAGGTTTCCTCAGCAATGAATAATTCAACAGCCACTGACACACGAGTAACATCTCCTGATTTGCATCGAGCATCATTCATTAGGAGGAGGATGAAAACCTGGTCTATCCACCGGCAAACACCCCATCCCTGGATGCCTTCAAGGCCAGGTGGAACTGGGTGAGCTTTAATATCGCTTCCAGTCCAAACCATTCCATGGTTCTGTGATATTGCCAGGGAACGGAATACTCCACCTGTTCAGCTTCTCCCCTGGCACCTGGGGGCACAGCGTGTCTTTCTGGGGGCAGGAGGGGAGGACTGTGCCCTGGTCCCAGGGAACCCCCATCCCAAGGAGAGGATTTTGGGACTGTCATCCCATCCAGCGCTGGCCACATGTGGCCTCCAGCCCCCCTCCATCACATCAGGGGCGAGGGCTGTGCCTCTCCCAATCCTCCTTATTTCCAGCATCAGCCTTTTGGCATTTTAAATCACCATGTGCTATGCAGAGCTGATAATCAGATTTACCGATGGAGCTTCTCTGTCTCAGAGGCCCAACAAATCCCTTTTAATCCTTTTCTTAAACTCTTTCTTACAAGTACTTACAACAGAGTTTATCTTTCAGCTTTGGGTCTAATTTGGGTTTCCAAACGTCTTTTCTTTTCAAATGAGACCTTAGCTGTACTTTTTATTTCTAAAAGGCTGAAGTGGGACATGTTCCACATGCCTTTCAAATATTCCACTGCCCTCTTAGCCCCTGCACCGTCCTGAAAAATGAGTCCAAAGGTGCCAAAGGGGTGGGGAGAGGGATGGGCATAGAGCCTGGCAGTAGGTTTACCTTGACCACAGGGTACATGCAGTCGTCTGCCCGGTGTGGTGCCAGGGCATATCCAAGCTCCAGCTAGCAGCAGGGAGGTTTTTGGCTCAGGGATCGTTTTTAGGAGAGAGAGGTGGGTTTGTGGTGTGTGACGTACTGTCAGGACTGAGCCACAGCAGTCCCATGGCTTCTCTTGGTCTTTCCCATAGCTGGGAAAACTTCCCAATATGGAAAAAATATCTGTTTTTAAGCTACGACCAACACTGGTGAGACAGATGCTCCCTCATGCCTTGATAGTGACATTCATGAGTGAGGTTTATATTGGATACTAGGAAAAATTTCTCCACTGAAGGGGTGGTCAAGCATTGGAAGAGGGTTCCTTGGGAAGTGGTGGAATTACTGGCCCTGGAGGTGTTAAAAAACATGTAGATGTGCTGCTGAAGGATGTGGTTTAGTGGTGGACCTGGCAGTGCTGGGTTAATGGTTAGACTCAATGATCTTAGAGGGCTTTTCCAGCCTTAATGATTCCATGGTTCCAAGTTACAGCTGATTTAGAAACCGACAGACAAAAATAAATCAACCATTTCCTTTTTTATTTTTTATTTTTTTTTAAAGTAGTAGCTACAATCATTGCAACAAGCAAGGAGATTGTTCTCCTGTGAACACCTCCTCATTCCATCCCAACTCCGGTGCCCAGGAGCCTTTTGGGATGGCTGCAAATTATTCAGAAGCCCAGCCTGAGTCACACCAATTAATCTCTGCATCCGCAGCCCCACTCGCTGCTTCTCCTGCACGTGGGTTTCTAATCAACCATCTCAGCCTGTTCCCATAGAAACTGAGCAGCACATCACTACAGAGTCGGGCCGCTGGGGCTTTTTAAGTTATCACCAGAGCTTTATTCTGCTCCCCTGAAAGCCAGGCTGATGGCTGGGGCTGGGCATGGCCACTCTGCCTTGGCAGAAAACAGGGCTTGCCAGTGAGTGATGCCACGCTGGCACCCGGCGAGCTCGGGAGCTACAGAGGGTTTGCTGTCAATATTTGCATCTCATGACTCTATTCCAGCTGCAGCTCGGGCAGGGAGCACAGGAGACAGGAGAGGGTAAAGCCACGGATGTTTCTTGGCCTGTTGGCACAAGGAGGAGCTGCTGTTGGTTCCTGTACCAGTTTATTAAAAGTTGGCTTCATCATCACGTTGGCTTGGTCGTCATCATCATCACCATTGCCATCAGCTCCCTACTGTTCCTCAGCTGTGGGTTCCTAAAGGGCTTTGGAGAAAGGAGCCCATGAGCCCTCACCAAGCGAGAGAAATTGAGTTTAAAGCCTCCACTTTGGGTGATGTTTATTTGATGTTTATAAAGAAGCTTCTGGAAAAAGCCTCTCCCGAGGTGTCTCAGGCTGGGGTGCAGACACCCAGAGCCCCCAGGGTTCCAGGGAATCTCTCCATATAAAGCCAGGCAGAGCCATCCAAAGATTCCTCTCCACTGGGAGGAACAGCACGAAACCAGTGAGTCTCAGAGCTGCCTCTGATGGGAAGCCTTAGATCTTCTGCCTGGAGTTTTGTTTTTCCATCCAAAGCTGCTAAGATAAATATTTACTGGCAACTTTTCCCATTCTATTAGTGACAGTGCTTTGTGCAGGCTGAATTTCTTAAGGAAATACTTTAAAAATCTACTTGATGTATTCAAATAATCTCCAATGCATTTATTTAATTTGCTTTTTTTCCAGGAGTGAAACTCCTGCACATATGGCTATGCTTATGCAACTAGTTGATTAGATTTTACATTTCCATGTGTAATTTATGGGAAATTGCCCACAGATTCGTCAAAAACCCCATCCTTTAAATATGTCCTGAATAATCTCTTCCATGCATTTTATATATAGAATAGAAATGGGGTGATTCTGTATTCTAAAGGGACACCTACTGATAAGAACACATTGTATTTGTAACAGTTTAAGTGCAGGATATAGCAAATGTCTATCTTGTTGGGATTTTAAATCCCCACTAAAATGCATTTCAAGGCATCAATCAGCAGCGAGTCAATGTGCAAGAATTGCTTTAATAAATCTAAATAGAGGTGTCAGGCTCTAAGTGAATTGCACATTAAATACAATCTGATTCTTCATCGAATGTATTGATTGTTATCATTAAGAGCAGATCTGTTACCCTTGCCGAGCAGGGGGCTGACAGCAATGACAGCACAGGCAGCACTGCTGAGCTCCAAACAGAGCAAGGGGGGTTTGTGTGCAACCCGGGGAACATCACAGAACCCCAGAACGGTTTGGGTTGGAAGGGACCTCAAAGCTCATCCCATCCCACCCCCTGCCATGGGCAGGGACACCTCCCACCGGCCCAGGTTGCTCCATTCCCATCAAGCCTGGTGTGATATGAAGGTCAACTCCGTGTGTGTCTTCCCAGCTGTGGATGAGAGCCCCGGGGTGAGGCAAGAGCTCATGCCCAGGGTGGGGATGGAGGGCATGGCTCACACCTCAGCTCTGGACACAGCCCTGTGCCCTCGCATGGGCCAGAACCACTGAGCCATGGCTGTGGCGAGTTGTTCATCGCTCACACATGGATAATCATTGTAAAATAAAGTGTTGAACTCACTGCCCTTTTATTTTCTTTAGCTCCTTTGACCAGTTCAGGACAGATATTCCATAAATATATATTCTCTCCAAAAGGCCATTTTCCAAGGGTGGGTTTGATGTACAACAAGCTGTTCCAATGTTTGATTTGTAAGGCATATGAAGTTTCTGACTGGAAAAAAAAAAAGATGAATTTCTCAGGTGTCTCACTGATTTATTGACCATGTGGCAATTGATTAGTCATGTCAGCAACTTCATAAGTAACACAATTAATTCTGAAGTTATCCCCAAGTTATCCAGGTCCTGTGTCACTGATGAATTCGTGATGGGTCTGAGTTATAGGCTGGCTCTGAACTTGACTGACTCTGAAATAAGTCACCAGGCTGAGTCGTAAATCACGAGAGACGGGTCCGGGCGCGGCGCTGAGTCACAGGCGTGTGGTTGGATCACACACATCCCGGTTTGCGGGCTGCTGAGGTGGCCTGCTCCGTCTCAGGGGCTGGGAGCGAATGCCAAAGCGCAAATCTGGGCTGCCATTAGCAAATGCCACCTCGTTTGGGGACACAGACCACCCACGGGCAGAGCAGTGATGCTGCTGTCACACACGCGAGCACGCCAGGAGAAGCACCGAGCTCTTCTCGCGGATGAAGTGCTCCAGGTGTGCCTCGTGTCTCTGCTCTCACTCCCCTCCTGGGGCACCGACTCCACAGCAAGCCCGGCTGGCACTGGCAGATATCGCAGGCTATTAATTAAGATGTCATTTACAGGCCCGCTGGGTGACCTTAATTAAACTACAAAATGGCAAACACTAATAAGAAGGATGATCTCCCTGTGGGGGGTGAATCAAACACATTAACCTCCCGGTGAGGAATTCTTTCTTCATCTGACAGAGATGAGAGACCTCCCAGCTTGCTGAAAGGTGTCCTCAGTGTCACTGACAGTGGCAGTGGTGGGCTGCTCATGGGACACCTTCCTCCTGCACCCAACCCCTTGGCACAGCCGTGATTCCTCTTCCCAAGCACGATGGGATGGGTAACTCCTGCAGGCTCCACATTGGACCTTTCCTCAGAGCATCAGACACTTCTTTGAAGGACCATCAAGATGGGGTTGTCTCCTTCTCCTTCTCCTTCTCCTTCTCCTTCTCCTTCTCCTTCTTCTCCTTCTCCTTCTCCTTCTCCTTCTCCTTCTTCTCTTCTTCTTCTTCTCCTTCTCCTGAGGATCTTCTCCCCTTTCTGTTTATTGCCACAGACAGAGGTGAAGATCCCCAGAACTCTGTGGAGGTACAAAAAGCTCTTCTGTTTGTTTGCCTTCCTGTGCCTCACTCCGATGCTGTTACACTAAACACTCATTTCACATTCCCAGGAGGTGAAGGAGATGCCATGGGAGACACATTTACATCTGTAAACTGCAATCAAAACTAATTAAATCCAACACAAATACTGATTAAGAGAAGAGGGAACCCGATGCCAAGTCCCATGGCCCTATCCCAAATAACAGTGGCTTCTTTTTTAAGCCTCAGATTGGCTTGTTCTCTTTCATTCCCAACATCTGGTGGCACATCTCCAGCTCCTGGCTCCGAGGCTGCCGTACTGCATTTGGAAGTGATACAGGGAAAACCATCTGATGTCCAGAGCTCTGCCTGAAATGCAGCTTCTCTTTAAAAACTCACCACTGGGACACTATGATATGAGCTACATCCCTTTGCTCATTCTGCACCAGGCCACTGGTTTCGGTTTATTTCATTAAAGTTGAATTTATTCCAGCAAAGCAGTTAAAATATTCATTACTAGCTTTGCCACCTTAAAGAGTCCCTGTTCCCTGTGCACTATCCCAGACTCCTCGCTCCAGGCAGCAGCTCTGCAGATGAGGTCTCAGATGGAACAGGCGCTAGGAGGAAGGAGCTGGAGGTGCAGAAACAGCTCCCACCGGCACGAGTGGCCACACCAGCATTTTGTCAGCAACCTCATGGTGAGCACAAGCAGCAGGAACCACCCTCTGCACAAGGACACGGTGGGAAAAGGGCAGAGCAGGAGGCTTGTTAAAGATGTAAGGTACATGGAGCGCCGAGGGGCAGAAATGGATCCCAGTGGAGCAAAGAGCCAGTTTGTTTAAAAAGCAGATTATCGATTATCGTGGAGAGAAAACAAGCGGAACCACTGGGCGGGGTATGAGTGATGGGCATTTCTAGGAATATCGATTTGGAAGTGGTAGCTGTGCCATCAGATATATCAGCTCTGTCCTGGGAGACGCAGACCCACCTGCCTGAGTGCTGGCAACAGCACCCTCAGCACCCGGCCCTGCCCATGCCAGGGGATGGTGGGCACCGGGGGACAGCGAGAGGGGCTGGGCTGAGTGATGGATGAAGGGAGCGGGGTAAGGGACAGTCCTCACTGTCCCCTCCCAGTCCCAATGGAGACAGATTTGCTTGTTCTCTTGCATTCCCAGACCTCAGGTCCCAGCTCCGAGGCAGGATGTGCCGCAGACAAGGAATTAATGCCTGTGAAGCACTGTTATGACACCGGCTCATCCGCCTTGTCCCTCTGCAACCAGCCTTTACTAGGACGGTGCCTGGCAGTCACTGTTGTGAAATCACCTTTTTTCCACGGTAAAAGGCTATTTTCCCCAGGCAGCCAGTGGGGATTTTGTTGTTTAAATAGTGTGAAATCCTTCTTTATGAGGCCACTTGCCTTCTGGTCTCTAAGAATGGCCTTTTGCAGCATCCGACGCCGCCTGTTATCCCCGGTGCTATTTGTTAGAGACACAGCCTGTCCTCCCCACCAGCTCCTCAGGTGCTGCCTTTGAGACTAAAGATAAAGTGAGGGATGCTGCAGGTGAGGAGTGCCAGGCACCACAGCCACAGGTGGTTAATCTTCCCATTTCTTGCACAGGATTTTAGCAGCATTTCCTTGTGGCGAAGGGAGGTTTGCCCTGATAAAACCTCCCGGGCTCTGCTGTTCGAAGCTTCCAATTCAAAGGGGAGGTGGGAAAGCCAAAGCCAAATATTAACCAAACGTTGGCCAAACCCCAGAGAGTCACAGGGCACTCCTCTGTTTTCCCAGAAGCAGCATCAGCCTGGAGAGAGGGAGAGATGGGGTGTGAGGGGGTCTGCTGTGGTCCTCTCTGTGTCAGGGCACTGCATGGCAGATTCTTGGGTGGGCAATGCCCCGAGGGCTCCTTGTCCTCTGCCATCATCAATCTCCCAGCACTGATGTTGGTCAGCTGGGTGTTCAGACACCCCTCATGGCGAGGGCACCAGCTCACTTGTCAGTGCCATCGGATAACGTTGATATTCCACCTTCAGCTCAGCTTATTAACCCACCGTTCCTTTCAAACAAAATACCACATCACTTAATTATTTCTTGGCCGACCATTTGAAAATGCCACCAGGTGCTGAGAACACGACACCGTTGCCTTTTGCCAGGAACTGGAATCAGACTCCGTGTCACCCTCTGACAGGAGCATCGTAAAAGTGCATTAATCAAATTGTGTATCAGTCACAAAAATTGAGGAGTAATTTGTCAAAGTCATGGCCGAGCTCAATAACCGTTCGGAGATGACTAAGTAATTAATCAATAATGTGTTCTCACCTTTTCATTTCCCTCGGTTTCTGTGACTTGCGCGGCGGAATGACTGGAAAATAACAGACTGGGCTGTCTGGTGGCTTCAGAAGTCTTGGCTGGTGTTAACTGGGGAGCTGGTTCAGCCTGGCTGGGCACCGTCCCTCCTCTCCAGCACATCACCAGGCTTTGTGCAGCCCGGTCCCACTGGGAGCTGCACCTCGCAGCGATGGGTGCTGATGCTCAGAAGCCCCCGTCAGGCCAGGTGGCACCGAACAGAGCCCAAGGCATGAGCAGAGGCACCATGAGAGGGATGGAAAGCACTGCCAAGGGCTTGTGCTCCCAGCCAGACTCCTGCATGGATCCTGTCCACGTGGTGGATCACCCCAGAGCCAGGCACATGCTCCAATTCCTCAATCAAAACCAAGCTTTTAACCTTAATGCTCACCCCATAATCTAAATAACTATTTACCAGAGATCCTGTGAGCCTAAATTCTTCTTTCGTAATGTTCTTCAAATAACACCCTCTAATGTAATCCCAGAATGAAAAAATTTCCCCACGAGACTGAGCCGCTCCTTCTTCAATGCCCAAAAAGTGATAATTTGATTAATAAAATGGTCAGATTCACAGTACCACAGGGCTTTCCAACTCAGAATCAATCACTTAACATCCATTACTCAATGCTGGATTCAGTGAACGCATTGTTGAACTCATTGAAAACTGTGTTAGTAATATTAAGTAATTAGTGAGATTAATGCTGTTGCAGAGCTATAACCTGGGCAGAGTCCAGATTGATTAGAGTTAATTATCTTCTGCCTGCTTAAATAATTTATATTCTGATTTCCCTGCTATGTAAGAGCAGAAAGCCCTGAAGGAAGATTCCCATTCTCGGTGTGGCCATGCCCATTCCTGATGGGAATGAGACAACCCTCATCAGGGAGTCACTGTCTCCTCCTCCTCTTCGTCCAGGTCAGTTAATTTTGTGCACCCACCACTCAGCCCTGTCACCCACCTGCACCTTGGATGGATCAGACACCCCCATGTCCACTGCAAAGCCAGAATTCTCTGCAAAGCCGAAATATTCCCAACTGATTTCACGGATTCAACACACTGTTTGGCCCCGAGGGTGGATGCAGTAATTGGTGCGGGATCCTGGCTTTCTAATCAAAATTTTATTATTGTAAATGATTGCAAAAGTTTTCATATTCTACATTTTGTCTTTGCAGGGAATTTTAAACACTCTAATTTCGTCCCTTGGTACTGGTGTGTGTGTGTAATAATCCTGTTGATCCATATTCATATCCTCCCAGACTCACAGCTCCCGCATGGATTTCACCACTCGTGGAATCATTTTCTTACAGACCTGAGTACCCACAATGTTTTTTATTATTATTATTAATGAACATGATCTCAGCCCCTTTAATAATCACAGGACACGAATCTCAGTGTATTTAAATAATTGATTGGCTTAGAGCTCACTAATATGAATACATCCACGAGTATTTAATGGGATCGTTACTTGATCCTGGCTCTGTGTACTGTATCGTGTTACCAATAAATCAATTATGCATCTCTCTGCCTGTAGGATCTCACTCCTGGTGGCTCAGAGGACCAGGCTGGGCTTGGAGCACTGTGGAAAAGGTGACAGGGAGGACTCCAGGCACAGCCTGAACACGTGGAGAAGCTGAGACCAGAGTAAAGCACATCATTAGAAGGAAATGGAGCATGTGCTAATTTGTCTGTATTTTCAGTTAGCAGGGATTTATTAGGGATGTCTGACTTACTCATACCCAGGTCAGCCTGCTAATATTATATTAACCTCTGGTGCCACTGATGTATGCAGGAAAAACTCAAACCACACTTGGAAGGGATTTTACACCTCCTGACCACGCTGAGTGCTGGCAGCCAGAGGCACTGCTGGCTGGAGGGGTGCTCAGGCTCCTGACTCTGGGGCTCTGAGCCTGGCAGCAGGGGACTGGCATCCCCATGAGCCTGGCAGCAGGGGATTGGCATCCCCATGAGACTGGGAGCAGGGGATTGGCATCCCCATGAGACAGGGAGCAGGGGATTGGAATCCCCATGAGACAGGGAGCAGGGGATTGGCATCCCCATGAGACAGGGAGCAGGGAATTGGGATCCCCATGAGACAGGGAGCAGGGAACTGGGATCCCCATGAGACAGGGAGTAGGGAGCAGGGAACTGGGATTCCCATGAGACAGGGAGCAGAGGACTGGGATCTCCATGAGACAGGGAGCAGGGAACTGGGATCCCCATGAGACAGGGAGCAGGGAATTGGGATCCCCATGAGACAGGGAGCAGGGAACTGGGATCCCCATGAGACAGGGAGCAGAGGACTGGGATCCCCATGAGACGGGGATCAGGGGGAATCAGAACCCCTGTCAGACAGGGAGCAGAGGATGTTGAACATGCTACAAGAGCCAGTGCTGGATCACAGACTGAGTGCTCCTGCAAAGGTCAACAAAACCATACGCATGTTTTCATTTTTACCTGTTTGACCCATTAACTAACTGCAAAATTCCTCAGTAATCCCCAGCAGATGAGCATCAGAGCAGACCTATGGTCCAGGCTAATCCCTTTATTATCAAGCAACGCTATGGAAATCAAATACCAGCAGTAAATCGGGAGATTAACAACAAGCTGGGAAATGCACAAATTAAATTGCATCCTCCCTCGCTGCTCTGCTCCAGCCAGTGGCTCTGTTTCTGCTGTGGTCACTACAGCCCCCCAGCAGGAAAACAAGGCTAGAAATCACTTTATAAAAATGAGCCTCTCTTTAATCCCTGATGCAGGCTGTAAGCAGAGTCTGCCCAGGATGAGCTCATGTCCGTGCAGCCCCTCATCTCCATATGCCTTTGTCCTGGGAAGGTGAGAGCATGATTCAATGATTCTGTGATTCTGTGATCTGGCTTTGCCAAGCATGCAGGGATCCAGGTCTGGAGGCAGAGAGGAAGGACATCTGGGGCTTGGGATTCCTGACCTTTCCTGCCAGCTCGGGGTGGGAGTCAGGGATGGGGCTTCACCTGCAGGGAGATGGGATGTGGGCACTTCTCTCTGGTGCGGTGCCACCTCTGCCATGGTCCCCAGGCTGGGCAGGGACACCTTCCACTAGCCCAGGTTGCTCCAAGCCCTGTCCAAACTGGCCTTGGACACTTCCAGGGATGGGGCAGCCACAGCTTCTCTGCCCAGCCTGTGCCAGTGTCTCATTACCACTGATTTCTCCAGGGCCAGACAGAGCAGGGGAGGGCAGGGAGGGCTGTGCCAGAGCTGCTGGACAGGGGTGGGGTATCCTGAGCAAGTGGCAGTGAGGGCCACTGACCCTCATCCACACCAGGCACGTGGTGGGTGTCCTGTGCAGGGCTAGGAATTGGACTCAATGATCCTCGTGGGTCCCTTCCAGCTCAGGATATTGTGTGATTCCGTGACCCCCAGGGATCCTCCTGGGGCCCAGCAGGAGTTGGGCTGCCCTGACCCCCAGCAGTGGTTCCTGCCCTGACTCTGCTTTTATTGCACAGTAGCATCTGAATGAATATTTTATTCATTTCCCATAAGAACATCTCCACAAATGCACACTTGAATAAAACATGAGGACACGTTTTTGGAAGAGCCATCTAGTGCTTCAAACAGCCCCATCACAGCGTATGAACCAGAGCAAACACTGTGCTGTTGTATTTTTATCTTGGTGACTCTAATGGAGTCAGGCAAGGGGGAAGGTGCCCTGGTGTCCCCATGTCCTGCAGTGGGGCTGTGGCTGCTCTTGGCTTCTGCTCCAAGTGCTGGTGAGATGGGACAGCACGTCTGGCTGCTGGAGCCATTTGCTTCACACCCCTCAAACAGGGATGTATGTACTTACAAACATGCCAGAGGGGGAAAAAAAAATGAAGTTTCTCAGTGAAAGGTACTGGTAAAGTAGAAAAATCCTGCCCCACGTGCTCATGTCCAAACACATATACACACACACAAGTGCCAGAACAGCCACGTGCACCTGTTGCCTGTGTGAATCCCATAAGCTGGATGAGAGGGACTCTGCTTCTCATCTGATAAGCCAATTCAGGGTTTCTGCGTTCCTAAACACACCACGGGAGCTGCACGGGGACGTTTTTCCATAGGTGAGGTGCTTGTAGCAAAAATCTTGCTGCTTCTGGAAAAGCCAATTTTTTTTTTCCCTTGTTTGAATTCATTGAAAAGCAGCAATAAAGCAAATGGGCAGAGAGGAGTGAGCGGAGCGACAGGAGGAGGATGGAGAAGGCAGAGGTTGCAGGGAACAGGAGCCAATTAAGCCTGAGAGGAGGAAATGTAACACCAGTGAAGGAAAATGTTCCTCCAGCCCTAAACTGGGCTGTTCAACTCGTTGGTGCAAGAGGCCACAGACAGCCGGTTCCCAGCAGAGGACAGAGGAGCAGCACTGGCAAATGTGGCAAGGGTGGCACTCACTGGAGCAGCAACGCATCAGGGAAAGGAAATCAGCTTTTAGGGAAGAAGACAGATCAGATCTGGCCCGAATGCACCATGGCTGGGTGAGGAAAAGGGCACCAAGGACTTGACTCTTGGAGGCATCACCTTCTCCCACGGTGACACACAGCCCAGCTCGGACCAGGAGAGGTCCCCTCCAGCAGCATCCCTCGGAAAGCTCCAGCTCTGGAATGGCTTGGCATCACTGGCGACAGGTAGCACTGATTTATAAAGCAGAAATAAATGAGCCTGCTCTGCAATTTCACCTAATTTTGTCTCCCGTTTCAATTTGCCATCTTTCAGCATAATGCCGGGTGGTTAATTATGTTTCCATCTTATTTCTCTGATAATACCCCCCCTTGTACTGCACATCGTGGCTGCTCAAAGGGTTTCATTTTACCTTTCATTTCACCTCCTAGCACAGCTCTAAATTTAGTCAGCTTGTAATTTTGGGGTATTTTATACATTATGCCTCTATTATTGTGAAGTAAAATGGAATCCTTGTCTTTTAATTCACTCTCTAATAATTCTCCACCAAACCTTAATACAAAAGGCTTTTTTTTTTCCCCTGAAGACTAATTGAATGGGGTGTAATTATAATACCCAGGGAGATGGTATTGAAAGTATGTTAACTGTGACAGTTTCTCTGACTAATCACCCCTCGGGCGCCTTCAAATTGTGTCTGTGCAAGTTCCCCATCAGTTAATGCGCTGATGGGCCAGGACAGAGCGTGGCACAAGACTTCCCCACCAAGACAGGCATTTGGGCAGGGTGGATCTGGGATTCTGGGCTGGGATCTTGGGGTCTCCAAGCTGCTGCTGCAGCTGCAGGGACTGTTCTGTCCTTCAAGGATCAGCAGTGTGGCCTCACGTGGAGAGAAGGGATGCCGGAGGTAGCTGGGGACCACACAGGTGGCACTGTCTCACTGAGGGAGCAGACAGGGCATCTTGCAAAGTCCTTTCCATGGTGCAGGGATGTTGCCATCTCCACCACCCTCTTCCTTGGCCTAACGCTCTGCCTGTTTGGCCAAAGGAAAGAGTTGACAATAGAGAATGGAAGGGCTGAGGGCCAGGAGTTGTGGCAGGAGCTTCCTTCGCTGGCTGCTGGGGAGTCAGAGATAACCCCGGCAGTCCTGCAGGCTGCAGCGCTTTCCTCGGAAAAGCATTTACCTGCCAGGAGGGGAGCAGCGATTTTCCTTACTTGTGTACTCTGATGGTGTGATAGCAGCGAGGTCAGCACTCAGCAGAGACACCAAGGGGCTATTTCCTCACTAAGCTGTGGATTGCAGTAAGTGAAAAATAAGAGTTGAGGGTGGCCATTATGCAGACAATAAAATGTTTTTATATCAATGTAGGTGTCAAGCTCAACACTTCTGCGGAGTGGATCCTTCACATTATGAGCCAACTATGGAAATGCTCAGCCAAGCAGGGATGCTCCCAGCTGCAGCCCAGTGTTTGCTGCTGGAAATAACACATTTCCACTCTACAGTCAACAGCCTGGGCTCTTGGAGAGGACAGGACTCCAGGTGGGGATCTTACAAACACAATCTGGCCCTGGGTAGGGGTGGCATCTGCAGGGACACGGCACTGCAGCAGTGGGAGCTGCCACACGAAGGAGAAGGCAGAGGACAAGAGAAGCGTCCTGGAGAAATTAATGTGCTTTTCTCTGGGGTCGCTATGACCCAATGAGCCTTTGCTGGCCACAACAGGCTTTCAGCTCTCCTCCAGAGCCACCACTGCATGAACTGGTTGGGATTGGAACAGCCAGGGCAGAGTCCCCAACGCCCCTGCCTCAGATGAGAAGCACTCCCAGAGCCTCCCTTAGCTGCTGAGTGAAAAGATCCTTTGCAGAGATTAAAATGAATTTATTATTTCACATTCTGGTATTTACATCACATCTGGAGTGGGTACTACATACCCCATTACAAAAACGTCTCAAGAACAAGCCCCAGCAGTGGCAGCCAGGGCAGGAGGCTGCACCACACACCAGTGACCCCAGCACGGCCCCCACAATATCTCCGGCCCCTCCAGAGCCAGCGTGGCTCACAGAGCAGGGCTGGAGGTGTTGCCCCACATCCCGTAGCCCCGGGTCCCCAGCCCTGCTGACACCGGGGGCACAGAGCTCACATCCTCTCCCCCTCGAGCTGCCGCACCGCGGGAAATGGTGTGTCCTGGAGAAGGTCACGAGCTCAGGGCTGGGAGATGGTACATTCTGCTTTATTTTGGATTAATGCAACGAAACCTGGCTCGGTCTGGGGCCCTGGCTGGGCATCTGTTCAGGCACCCCCGACCCACACGCGGCTCCGGAATTGGATTGCGAACACAAGCGGGAACTCGGCGCCTGGGACTTTGCACGGTGGGAAACATTAACTTTGCAGCCTGATTAATGCAATTACCGAGGAAGGAGAAACCAGCAGCATGCGCCATGGAGACATCTCGCCACCCCCTGCCCACGCCGCCGCACGAGGTCACAGCAGGCGGGCGGTGGGGCAGGGAAAGCCCAGTGCTTCGAGGGCAGAGCAGCCCCCAGTGACTTGGGATCAGGCTGGAGCTCAGTGCCTGCTCCTGGGAACACCCCAGACCAGGAGCCAAGGAGCCACGTGGGGGAGGGTTCCACACAACCGCTGACTTCCCAATTCCTGACAGCAACTCGGATTCAGCATCTCGGGAGATGGGGAAAGGCGACTCACAGCAATGGTTTCAGCTATTCAGAATAAAGCCCGTTTTGGGGGCCCGTTACCTGCCTGTCTCTGCACTGTCAGCAGCTCTTACGTGGCTGGAGTGTTTTATTTAAGAGGGTTGGAAAACAAGCCCATTTCTTGGTTGGTGAAGGTGTCCACAGAGGAAGAGGGGACCGTGGAGTGACAGGAGTCTGGCAGCTGCGCTGGGGTCCCTGCCTGCAGCCTCCAGGGAAGCCGGGGCTCCGTGGATGCTCTGACCCAGTGGTACCTGTCACGGTCCTGCCGGAGGGCACAGGATGGCAGCCCTGGATCATCCCACCTCCACGGGCACCGGGCCACATCCTGCTGCTCACAGGAGCACCCGGACCCACGCCGAGGCTGGTCAGTCAGCGCCGTGCTGCACGGGGGCTATCGAGTGACCTGAGGAGAGGAGGAGAAGTTACCCAATGCATCCAGTGATTCCCCATCCATGAATTATCAGAGAAAAAAGCAAGATTTGCTCTTTACGGTCGTTTGATGGGGTGGTTGCTCCAAATGCCACCTTACGGATTGTTTGCGTACCCCTCGCTCTGTCTGCAGAGGGGACTGTGAGATGCAAATCCAGCCCCTTGGCACCATTCCAAAGTAACTAAAGTCATCCAAAGTCCTTTTGAAATCACAGGTCTGTATGTCCAAACTGCTGCCTCCCTAAGGGAAGGCACAGGACCCTGTGCTGGGGTGCTGGGAGCATGGCCATGGAGGGGTCTGCTGGATGAGGGAGGAGAGCAGAAGCTCCAGAGTCCTGCAGACAGGAATGGTCCCAGGGAGAGCCCAGGACAGCAAAGCCAGAGCAGAGGCTCTGGGCTAAGTTAATGGCTGGGGGAAACCAACCAAAGAACACTAAAGTGGGAAAAACCAATGAGCCCAACGTAGCACTGCAGTTACTGGTCAGTGATGGATGCTCAGGGCTGGAGGAACCTTCTTGGATGTCCATAAAAACACTTGAGCATGAAAATGCTTTCTGTGCACAAAAATAATAGCAGTAATGAAAAAAATCCCAACATTGCTTAATACGATAATTTTATGGCAGGGGATGTGGGGCGAGGAAAACGAAAGCATAAGGAATAATTACACTCAACACTATGAACAATGATTACAAAATTATGCAACTGATTAACCATGGCATATATGTAATTACTAATGAGTTTGATAAAATTTTAATTACACCTTGTTCTTTGGGGCATTCAGCAAGCCATGAAAATAATAATCATGTAGTGCTCTGTCACAGATGACTGCCTCAGACAGGGAGTGGGGACAGATTGAGGGCTGTGCCACTGGGGTGGGAGAAGCAACCCATTGCCCTGGAGCAGTGGGAGGTGCTGGGGAGCAACCTGGACACCCTGGGATGGTAGAGACACCCCCAGGATGTCTGCTCAGGGGCTGAGTCACCCAACACCCTCCTCGTCGAGCCTCCCAGTGGGAATTTCCAATTGGCAAAGCTGTGGGACCCACTCAGGGCTGTAGTAACTCCACCAGCCCCTCCAGCACCGGTGACAACCACAAAGCCTGGACCCTCTGCTCTGCTTTGGTGTGTCCGTATCAAACAGTGCACACCCTGGAGGAGCTGGAGCATTGCTGTTCCCTGGAGAACACTTCTGGGATGCTCTCCTGGGTTTCGCTTGACCCAGGCTGGGGAAGGCAGAGCCAGGCTCCCCCATCACCTGCCTGGGACGTACCTTGGTCGTCTTCACTTTGTTGCCACTGCTGCAGCTCCATCCCGAGAGGTCGGGCAGCACCTTGCACTCCTCCCCGTCCAGGCACGGCTCCATCTGGCACCACCATTTCTGCAGCACGATGGAGGCTGGGGGAGAGGAGGGCTCAGTGACTGGGCTGTGACACGGGGTGTGGGGGGCCAGCCCTGCCCAGCTTTGGTGGCACCAGGAGGTGCAGCCCCTCTCTCCAGCGCAGTTCAGATCAAGGAGCCTTGGTGAAGGAGCTTCTCGTCACCTGCCTGGCCTTGCCTGACCCAACTGCTCCACCTACCTCTGGAACACCCAATTTCCTCTCACTACCCCAGGTAAAAAGCCCAACACCAGCCCTGTCCTCACTCCCACTGAGAGCAGGGAGAGCAGTGCTGTTCAGAAACCCACTTTGGGCTCCATTTACAGAGCAAAGGGACTGTCTGCTGCCACTCTGATCTGTTAGACTCTTGTGATTTATACCTCCAACCAGAGCAGGCTCCCCTATTTTTGGGAACGAGGACACCTGAGCTGTTGGGGACAACAAGAGCCTTCCCTGACAACTCATCCTGGCATTTCTTGGTGTTGCACACCAGTGCACTCACAGGCCACCAGCTGCCAAGCGGATCAATACTGCACTGGCAGGGGCTGCCACTGCTCCTGATGGCTCTGCAGTGATGGCACGTGATGGCATTCAATAAAACACACACAGCTTGAGTTTTGCTTAGTGCTCCTCCAGGTGATGGTGCTGCACAGCTGGAGTCACATCCCTGCCCTGGGGCAGCACAACGGGCAGACATGCAGGGATCAGTGCTGCAGTGCCTGCTCTGCTGCAGGATCCCCGGGCAGGTCTCATCTGTTAATCCCAGGGGCATGGAAGCCACACACCAGCCTGACAGCGTAGGAGGATAGAGCCAGGAGATTCCTGGGATGGGGCTGTGGCCACGGGGTACTCACCATCCACACAGGAGGGAGCTGCCCGCGTTGTCCCTGCCACCTGCCCCGGGAAGCAGGAGCATTTCACCGTCTGGGAGCGCTCCTCGATCTTGTTCTTGTTGCAGCACCGGTGAGCTGCGATGACTTCACACGTGCCAGGCTCCACGTGCACTGAGGGAGGAGAAGCAGCCAACATCAGGCCCCAGAGTCCCAAAGCCACCTCCTGCCCTCCACCTTAGGCAGCGCTGCCAGTGTGTGCCATGACTGAGGCACTGGGAGAGACTGGTGTGGGCAGTGTTGTCCCAGCCCCTGGAATCACCTTTTGGTGGTGACATACAGGCACTGGGCACTGCATCTCCCCACCTTTAAGGAGAAGCCCTGGTCCTGCTCCAGACCTCCTGCATCTGAGCTCTCCCTCCTAAACAGCCCTCACACCTGTCCTACCCACCAAAATTCATCCCCTCTTGCCACGGCCAAGCCAAAAGATTTATTGAAACTAATGAGCACATTAGCTAATTGCAGTTGATAATGAGATGCACTTTGCTACAGGAGGGGATGGTGCGTTGTGCTGCTCTTGGCTTCAAGCAGAGCACAACCACCTCTGACCCCCCCAGCTACACCCAACATCTCCATCTTGCCATCACCCACATCCTCTGGCTGGAGGAGGAAGGATCAGGATGGTGTTCGTACCCTGCAGTGACAGAGAAATGTCACGGTGTTCATCAGCAACCCAGGCTGCTCTGCTGCTCCCTCTCCCACTGCCATTAAAATATTAAGGAAGAAAGAAAACTACTGAGTTGGCTGATCACCTCTGGGACTGGGGTTTGGAGCTGGTCAGCATCACAAATCAATGCCTTGGCTGGGTAATGGCCCACACAGGCACAATGCAAATCAGCCCCACAGGGCTGGAGAGACTTCATTCCCATGACCCCAGAGATCCCTGCAGGTCCTGCTTAATGAGCGCTGGTGGAGCAGTGCAGAGCCAGGCACGGACATCCCCTGGGTCACTGGGAACGGGCTTTTCTTCCGCAGCCAGCGGGAGCCGGGCTGGATGGAGGGCAGGGAAGCTGCACTCCCGCAGTGTGGAATCCCGAAATGCGTGCAGGAGAGCAGGTGTCAGGGTGTCAGACCTGGCTGCTCCACACCCCAGGAGCAGCCACCAGAGAAAAGGCTTGAAAAGGGGTGTGAGAAAGGCACAATGCAAATCAGCCAAATAGGGCTGGAGAGACTTCATTCCCGTGATCCCAGAGATCCCTGCAGGTCCTGCTTAATGAGCACTGGAGTGAAGTGCCCCGATGCTGGTGGTGCTGGCACAGGTGCCCCTGATCCCACTCTCAGCCCTCTCCCAGCACATTTGGCCCTGGCAGCGGCTCCAACCCATCCTGCCTTTGCCAGCCTCAGCCTGCCCATCCAGCCCGAGCTCCCAGCTCTGCTACACCCCTGGCTGCTGCTGGAGGGTCCTGTTGGGTGTCCCATCCACACCCAGCCAGGGGGACCAGGCAAAGCTGAGCTATGTCACACCCTGGGGGTGCCCATCACGCCCCTGTGCTCACCAGCAAACACTGCCCAGCTTCCAGGAGCTTTTGGAATGCAGGTACTCCACCTCTCCAAGGAAAGCTGAGGGAAATGGGATCTCTCCCCCGGTGCCGAGGGAAATCCCTTTGCCTTGCAGCCACTTTTTTACAACCCTGCTGAGAAATGCTGGTCCAAGTGCAACCTCCTGGCTTGCGCCAGCCGGGCACGGCTGTGCCAGCTTCCAGCCAAAGCATTCCTTGCCCTTTTCCTGCTCCCAATGTGTCTGAGCGCCAGACAGGAGAAAAAGGGCAGGATGCAAGAAGCTGCCCCGGGACACACCTCTGTGCCCCGCACCCGCCAGCACACAAGGCAGGAATCGCCACGGCTTGAATTTACTTTATTTATTGTTATTTCATGGTCATTTTCTTTTAACGCACCATCGCTTTCATTTATGCCCATAATAATTACACAATTATCTACCCTGGAATATTTTGTAATAACATCTCTGGCCATAAATTTTCTCTTCCCTTTGAAATGCCATAACAGTTCAGCTTTAATAATAAATTCCATTCTTTTTGTATGCAGGAACGGTAGACTGCGGTGGAAGTGAGAAGGAAAGCAACTCATTACTGAACAAACGTGACTGTTTTGCTCTGTTTTTATGCATCACAGGATTTTTCAAATAATCTGAGGTAGAAGCAGAGATCCTTGGCTCTGCCTGCCTGTGAGCCCACATTCCCACCACGCTCTGGTCCACGACCATGAGGAGTGACTCTCCCACCCTGCACACCCCACCAGGGGGTTTTACACCCTCCACCCTCAGCGCTCACTCCTAGTTGTGGGGTTTTGACTCGTTTTTAGAAAAGCTTCATTAGCAAAGCTCTTCCCAGGAGGGCTGCCCAGGCGACCCCTCTGCTCCCTCGCACTCCTGCTCTCTGGCTGCTCATTTTCAGCTAATTTAAAAAGGTTCAGCTGAGGGAGAGCCAGGCAGAACTGAGAAATCGCTCATTACAGCCGTGCAATAGGAGTTTGCTAACGTGCCAAAGCCCTTTTAATTTGCTCAAAAAGGTGCAGCTCAGAGATAAAGAGAAATTTTCCTCTCCTCTGCCTCACTCCAGCTGGCAGAGCACAGGGCACCTCCGTGCCCGACTCGCAGCCTCAAAGCCTCTGCCCAGGAGGAGCTGCCTACATGGGGCAGGCACCCCATTGCCCTGGCACAGCCCCACAGCCCCTGGCACAGCCCCACAGCCTCCTTGGGGCATGCACAGCCCTGCAGCAAGGCTCCTACAGGTGGCAGAACTTGGGGAGCAGCACACAACCCCAGGAGCCATCCCTCTCTCAGGCCATGAAACACTTGCATTGGCCTAAAGGTCTTGGAACTGTAGAATCACAGAATGGTTTGAGTTGGAAGGGACCTTAAAGCCCATCTCATTCCACCCTCTGCCAGGGCAGGGACACCTTCCATCAGCCCAGGTTGCTCCAAGTCCCGTCCTACCTGGCCTTGGACACTTCCAGGGATGGGGCAGCCACAGCTTCTCTGCCCAATCTGTGCCAGGGCCTGCCCACCCTCCCAGGGAAGAATTTCTTCCTAATATCCAGTCTAAATCTCCCCTCTTTTGGTGTAAAAACGTCGCCCCATTGCATTGTCCTGTGAGCATCCACCATCCTGCCCTGAGGCACAATGACACTGGAAGTTTGCCCGCTGCCCAGAGCCCTCCAGTCACCAGCCCCTTCCCAGGCAATGACATTTCAGCAGGGGTGACATTCCCGTGGGGAGCAGGGGAAGAGCCATCCCACCTGGCAATAAAGCACCTCAGCTCCTACACACCAGATACACCCACTTTCCTGCTCCTCGCCTGCAGAAAACGGGAACCCCACGCCAGACCCCAAAACTCAAGCGAGCTCAGGAGTTTGGGGGGATGCAGCTGGATGCAAACTAAGCCCTCTGCCTCAGATATGGAGATTGCCAGGATGCCAGCAAGAGGCATTGCTGTTTCCCTGTCGCAGGGGGGACGAGCAACCCTGTGCCGAGGGGTTCCCTGCCACGCTGGGCTTTCATGTCCCACCCCTGGGAAGCACAAGCAGAGAAGCTGAGCCCACATACAGCACGAGCCATGGGCTGCAGAGCTCCCTGCAGCTGTTTCTCCTTTTGCTGAGCCGCAGGAAACTTGGAACAAAATGCAGATCAGATGGATGGTGTGTTTAACACCAACAGCAGGAAACCCCCAGAGAGCCTGGGATAAGTTCCAGAGCTTCTGGCACACTTCTCCCTCCCATTTAACTGGTATTTCCCCACTGGAACCCTTTTTAAAAATACCCCACCTTATCTCATGGAACCATAAAAGAATTGTAAGAGCACAAGGCTTTTGAATCCTGCATGCAAAAATAAAATAAAAATGGTGTCCTACTCTCACTGACCTTTAAGTGAGCAGCAGAACATGGGTTTCTATGGCATAACCTGAAATGACACCTTTTGAGTGTCTCAGGGAGCGTGGGCACAGCTCCACATGCTCAGTGTAAAACACTGCTCTGCCTGCTGCTAGAGAGCTGCAAAATGCAGAGAAGTTGGATGCATGCAAGTGCCAGGCAATGCCCAAACCCCCGTGTCAAACCCCCTCCTCCTGGAAGTGTCCAAGGCCGGGTTGGACGGGGCTTGGAGCAACCTGGGCTAGTGGAAGGTGTCCCTGCTCATGGCAGGGGGTGGAATGAGATGAGCTTTAAAGTCTTTTCCAACCCAAACCATTCCATGTCTCTATGATGTGGTTCTCCTGGCCACTGAAATGCTGTTAAAGGGGTCTCGGTGTCCCACGGGGGGTTGAGCAGCAGAGAGAGGCAGGACACAGATGGAGGCAGAGGGTCTTGTCTCCAGAGGGCTCTGCTCAAGGGTCGCACAGCCCCGGGGGCACAGGAATGGAGCAGACCATGGGCAGACGCTGGGCAGCCAGTGGTGTGAGTGATCTCTGCTCTATACCCTGCTACAACTCCACTAGTAATATTCACTAAATAATTAAAGTCTTAAAATCACTACTGCCTTACATGCATGTATTATTTAAGAGAGTTTTGGAGACAAGCAGCCTTGTTTTTATCCCTCATTATCACTGCATTTCTGCTGGGATTTTTTTACTCTTGTCACCTCAAGACTCCACATCACGCTCTGTCCCCCCTCACTGTATGTGTGAGTGTGTGCACATCCATGAACTGCTCATCCAAATCCCATCACTTCGCACTTGCAAGCAGAAAGCCAAACTCCTGGGCTGTGTCGAGAACAGCTGAGAGTGTTGTGACATTGTGTGACAAGGAACCTGCAAGGACACCCTGCAGCTGGGGATGCAGCTCCCGACACACAACCACCCATCCTCATGGCACTGAATGATGCTCTCACAGCCACCTTGATTCCTGCCTTGTCTAGAAAGGGTGGATTAGGACAATATTTCGCCTTGATGTAAAGGCTGCATGGGACAGAGGACCCAGGGCCTCTCTGGGTAAAGCATCTCACAAGTAAAAGCCACAGAGCTGCTGCCTTCACTCTGAGCCACAACATGCTGACCAGTAAATCTCTTACAACGTAGTCAGAAATCGGTGCTCTTCTTTCATCCAGAAAACCTCATTTCCCAAAAGCTGACTAAATGCCTTTACTTCTGCTTCAGGTCGAGCAATGAGCATGGATAAAAGCAAAGACAGCACTTTGATTATCAGTTTTAGAGAGGTTTAGTAGGAAGTGCTGGGGCCACCTTTGTGGGTGCTGGTTGCAGACATCTCAGCCTTGCTCATCACAGAGAAATCACCACATTACACAGGGGATTAAACTGCTGGTGAATCATTCTTCACTGAGGAGTCTCCTATTCCATTTCCAAACGACTGTGCTCGATTCATGTGGCTCTTTAAATCCAACCACATTCCCCAGGAAGGACCACTCTGCGTGGACACAGCAGCATCCCCACACGCTGGGTGGGCACATGGGATCTCAGGCACATGAGGGGATTTGGGTTTGTCTTGTGTAGAGCCAGCAGTTGGACTCAATGATGCTTGTGGGTCTCTTCCAACTCAGGGTATTCTATGATTCTGTGATCAGACCTTACTGCTACAGCCAAATGTGCTCAATGTGATGGCAAACAGAGGCTCTGCACATGGGCTCTCTGTTCAAGAAATTCATAAGTTTGGGGCCTCTGAAATCTTGTGGTCACAATTAAAGCCCTTCCTCTGCTGTTTCTCATTTTCAGGTGGTTTGAGCTGTGAATAAACTCAATGTTCTAATGGGAAGCTCTCCACGTGTCTCAGCAGCAGCACCTCTGACTCTGGAGTTCTCAGGCATTGGTGACACAGCTATCCCTGTTCAATTCCACACAGAAACAGAACTGCAGCTTCCTCGGGCACAAATGTCACTGCCCCTGAGAATGCAGCACTAGGAAAGTGTGTTTCAAACACAGCCTTCACCAAAACCTGTCCCAAACGAAGTAAAAGCACGGGGCAGACAACAGGAAAAGAAAGGCCATGAACTCAGCAAGCAGACCAAGAATTCCTGGTTTAAGCCCATGGAAACAGAACCCAGGAGATGAGGCAGCCATGGAAGAGAGAAACTGTTCATACAGACGCAGAGCGAGGTCAAACTTTTTAAGTGCTTGCTCCCGGTTTGCTCTCTTTGCTGTGGATCAGAACTTTCCTGCATAAAAAGTACGAGGTTTGGTCCACTGTGGCCAAGTCAGTGTGAGTGAAAAATCCCCAGCTCTCTGCCTGCTGGCACGTGAGTCCACGAGCTTGGCTGTGCAGGGATGAGTGAGATTTATACATAATTCACACCCCACCAGTACACTTGGGCATCTGCACTTCAAACCTTGGTGAGTTGCTGCTTTATTAATGCCGGGTCTGACTCTTCCCCGAAGAAGCAGCTCCCTGCAAATTAATCTTGTGGAGGAGTGGGACTCTGGCACTGGGCGCCTAGCTGGCAGCAGTGCTTCTATCCCAGGGAGTCCTGAGCCAGTGCTGTAAAATCATTCCAGAAAAAATGAGTTTTCCCCAGGTCAGAATCCCAGAATGGTTTGGGTTGGAAGGGACTTTAAAGCTCAGCTCGTTCCACCCCACTGCCACGAGCAGGAACACCTCCCACTAGCCCAGGTTGCTCAGAGCCTTGTCCAGCCTGGGCTCGAACACTTCCAGGGAATGGGATGGGGTTAGGATGGGGGAAAGGCAGGTAGCTGCTGCCTGGCTGCGTGAGGGAGTCACTCTGGAAGATGTGGTTTGGTTTTAAGCAACGCGGATGGGGATTACAGGATTAGAACTGCTTTAACTGTCAGGCAAAAATGACAGAAATAGGACAGGGTTAGGTGTGGGGTCAATCAAGAGCACGACTGGTTTCAAATTAACCCTTAAATGCCCTTTCCAAACCGAGATACAAGAGGCAGACAGCAGGTGCCCCAGGATTGCTCCGTGCTCTGAGTATTTGCCTCTGCTGCCCGCCTGCACAGCTCTGCCAGTTAACACCAGTAACACCAGTGCTCACCCACCCACACATCCTCCCACCGCGCACCCAATGCACCTCCAGCCCTGGACCACTGGGTCCCATCCTGGCACGGCCCATCAGGCTCCTGAGCCAGGCAGGATGGGCACAAAGGGCCGAGCACGACTTCTCAGCTGCTTCTCTTCTCCAGACACAAACATCGAGCAGGGGCTCACAGAACCCCTCCAAGAGATCACACCCACGGCACAAAGCAGCATTCCAACACACGTGCACAGAGGGGGAATCTCAAATCCACAGCTGGGAACGACAAATGAACATCCCAGAAGCCGAGACGACGCTGTCCAGCAAGCCTTCCAGTTCTACATCACTTTATACTTGTTCCTCCTTTCAAGATGATCTTTGCAACCAGGGGGATGAAAATTTATATTTCTAACAAAAGCCTGAAGTGGAGAGTCTCCATTGCATAACAAGTGGGGTTTGTCACTCCTGTTGCAGCTCAGATGGGAAGATTTACATCCAGGGCTCACAGACCAGTAACAACCTTAATACACAGCTGTATCAGATGCAATCATGGGTCATTCCATGTGTCTCAGGTTTTGCTACAGACATGAAAAAATTCACATTTGAGCTCCTCAGACCAGCCAGGCTCACCAAGTCACAGGCTTTAAACACCTCATATTGGGTATTCACAAGTTCTAACTCCAAGGAGCAGCTCTACTGGCCTGTGGCTCCGCATCCCTGCCTGTCTCCGAGAAGCAGCTCAGGGGGTTTCCTGCACACACAGGCTCTCCGAATGCAAATCCCGCAGCTGTCACTGGGGAGAAAATGTTGGTGTCTGCGGGATTCTGCCCCCACACCTTCAGCACATTCATCCTCACTGCCCAGACGCCACAAACAGGGATGTACACCAAGGTCCTCGGGGCCACCGGCATCTGGTCCCCAGGGAGACACCCACCCGTTCCTGGTGTGTGCCACAGCCTGAGACCACCCATTCTCCTCCTCCCACCAGGAGTGGGGGACAGACCCTCATTGAGCATCTCAGCCCCATGTAACCCCCACCCCAGACATCCCACGGAGACCCCAAGGTACCAGCAGTGCCACGGGGTCCCACGGAGATGGCACAAGTGGGATGCACACGGCGAGGATGTCACTCCCCTACCTGAATGGCTTCTGTGATGATGGGTGGAGGCCAGTGTCAGTCGTCCCCACAGCGTGGTAAGGCAGAGAGTGAGCACAAAAACCCATTTGCTCAGGCTCTGTATGTCTCTCTCACTCATTCTACCAAAAAGAAGAAGAGATACGCAGAGGAAGAGGGGCTGAGGAGGGTTGGGGGGTGCAGCCCCGCTCATCAACGCCGCTGCATGCTCCGGTGTGGCCACTGGGGTGTCCTGGCTGTGGGGACACAGCCCTGGGAGAGGAAGGGATTCACCCACCACCCTCAAGTTTCACCAGCAGCCCAGGCCACCGCAGCGGGCCAGCGAGAAACCCCACCAGCAGCAGCACAGGTGAACGAGAGTTACCTTTTACTGGGGATTCACGTTCACATCTGCGCGTCTGCCAACCTCAGGTGGGTCAGGTCTTGGCAAGGGGCAGACATCAGCGCATCTGGAAGGAGAAAGAAGGACACCGGCAGTGCTACTTGCTGTCAAGTGTGAGCCCCTATATCCTTAGGAGTGGTTGGGGATGCCCTGGAGCTCCACCAGCCCCACTTCAACACACACAGTCTTCAGTGCCTGAGCGCATGTCCATCGCACAGCCCAAAACCTCTCCGGGAGCTCGGCCCCCAACCCTGCTCACCCCTTTGAACAGCAGCAGGACCCCAGCAGAGCCGCTCCAGATTTTTCCTGCTGAAAGCACAATCTCAGGCCCTTTGCAGCAGGCTCTTAATGCAGATGACAAACACTACATACAGACCCGGCGTGTGTGGGAAGAGCCGGAGTAAATCAGCAGCGAGTCATTCCACGCTCCTCCTTTTCTGCGTGGCTGCACGCTGTCGTTGCCCTCAGGTCACCGAGGTCCCTTGCAGTGATGCCCAAGGTTTGGCACTTGCAAACCACTTGCTGACAGACAGATGGATGGGCTGATCATGCTGGAACTCCTGGGGCCAGCAACACACAGAGCCCACGGCAGCACCAGGACCCACAGCCCAGCACTGCGTCTCCCACTGCATCTCCTTCTTCTGGGGCTGCTCCTCTCCCACTGCATCTCCCACCTCATCACCTTCTTCTGGGGCTGCTCCTCCTCTCAGCACAGCTGCCAAGTTCATACACAACCACGCACTCAAAACTGCATCCACTCAATAACCTCTCTTGGCATCTCCGTGCACACCAGGGCACTGCGCTGGCATCCCCTCCCACCCCACACAGGATGCGCCGGGAAGGAGCAGAGTTTTACGTCATCTGGAGCCCTTAGGGAAAAATTAAATCCCCGAAGAGTTGGTATTTTACTGTTGACTGCTTTGAATATGTTTTCTGTGCCATTTACAGCCACAGCCCTGCAGGTGGGAACAGCTCAGGGGCTCCACAGGCAGCGGCGCTGGCAGCGACGTCACCGCCCGGCGTCTGCCAAGTGACATGGTGACCTCCCAGCCTCAGTTATCACCTGTTGGGGTCTGACCAGGTCCAGAGCAAACCGTTTCCCTCGTAAAACTCTAGTGCTGGATCATAACTTATTCATGGGAGGCTGTGAAGACAGTGGTGATGATGCTGAGGTTGGGCAGAGCTGCCAGGACCAGCAGCCCCTATGCTGTGCCAACCTCGCACCCACGGTCCCCTCCAGGGGCAGCCCCCGATTCCAGCAGTGCAGCAGACAGACCCACACCTCTGAGAGAAGAAATCTTCATTTTCCAACCACCCCCTACATTTCTATCCACTCTGGACCATGACACAGTGAAACGGGCTCCTCTAATGAAGATCCAGAGCACAAAACACTGACATTTTTAATCAAAACAAAGTGATTTGAGGTGGTAAAAAGGGCATTTCTTGTTGTGAAGCGTTTCAAAACGAATTGTCCTGTTTTAAAGTGACATTTGAAAAATGAAAAATGCTTCATTCCAAACTGTTGATTTAAAGTGATATTTTCCACTTTGATTCTCCCATCTGGAAAAAAAATAATCAGAAAATGTCATCAAAAATGCTGACATTTGCCCAGGAAAAAGAAAAAAAAAAGGAAGGCATCTTGACAAAGACATATATTTTATGCTAAAAAAGAATTTAGAAAAAGGAAATGCTCCTAATTAATGCTGTGGGATGGTCAGCTTGGCCAGGAGGGAAATGAAGAGTGGCCGAGAGTGTCTCACTCACTGTCCTGTCTCCATCCCTGCCCACGGCGTGACAAGAGACTGATCCTGCTCCAGCCCCTCCACTGCCAGGATGAACCCAGGATGGCTCAGTGTGCAAGAAAACCATCTCTCCTTGAGGTGGTGTGATGAGACTGGGAGATTCCCTCATGGAAGCCCATGTTCAGGTGATCTCCGGCGCTCCAGCAGATTCTGCTCTGCACGAGGCATCTCAGAGGGGGATCATACAACAGCCAGCACCGTGGCAGTCCCTTTGGAGACACAACAGCCCACTGTGTAAATATTAATGCCAGCTTAAAGCGTGCACTATTTGCTCAATGACAAAGCAAACAGCTCTCCTGGAGCCGCTCAGCCCTTCATGTGAATCCAGAGGCAGTGCGTGTCGCACCCAGCCAGGAGCAGGGAATGTGTCCCCCCTCCTCCTGTGGGCACCCCCAGCCAGGGAGGAGCTGTCCCACCCCTCCATGGGGCACATCTGGCAGCCCAGATGTGAGGGTGGCAGATACGATGCTCTCTCCAGCCTCTGCATTTCTTGCCACACCGAGCCCCCAATGCCAATGAGCATCCCATGTGCCTTTCAGCAGAAGAGTTGGGTTCACACCATGAGACCCTGCTCTCCTGGCTGCTGCTCCAGCTCCCTCTTCATGCAGAGAGCACAGCCCAGCACCCAGGCACCAGCCCCCCAGCACACACCAGAGCTCTCTGGAGGAGCCCATCCCCAGGCACCAGCCCCCCAGCACACACCAGAGCTCTCTGGAGGAGCCCATCCCCAG
>VWZF01007235.1:303533-314746 GCA_013396755.1 Sclerurus mexicanus
GGGGCTGGGCGCGGGGGCGGGCGCGCAGACCCCCGCGGAGCCCCGGGGCGGCGGGCCCGGGGCATCGCCGCCCCCGGCAGCCTTCTGCCGGCCGGCCTTCCTCCAGCTGACGCCCGAGGAGCTGCGCCGAGCCGACGATCACACCGGGCGGGCGGTGCAGAGCCCCCGCGACGGCCGCCGCCGCTTGCCGTGGAGCACGGGATACGCCGAGTGAGCGGGGACCGGGACTGGGAGCGGGACCGGGGAGGGGGAATGGCGATTTGCGGCCCGGGGAGGGCGGGATGGCACCGCTCGACACCAGAGCGGGGCCCTTGGGGACGAAAAGTGGGTCGCGACGCGCGGTGAGCTGCGTGTGTCACTCTTCCAGCAGCGGGGAGCGGGCGCTGTGGATGCCCGCGGTGGGAGAGCGTCGGTGAGGGATCTGTGCTCTCACCCATCCCCGGGCGGGATTCGGGGCTTTTCTGCCCTGTTTTTGTTTTCTGCGCTTCCCGCACAACACCCGGTGTCACCGATGGGGAAGTGACACCGATGGCGAAGGAGCCGCGGCGGTTCTGGCAGGACTCGCGGGGGAACAGGGAGCTGGGGCTTTCTCTTGGGAGCGGGACTGATCACGACTTCCCCTTCAAGGGTCTGATTCTCTTCTCCTTTCACTCGCTGCGAGTTTCACCCCTAACTGAAAGCAGGTGGAGAAGGTCAGGTTTTGAAGGCTTTTGCTGCTCAGTGCTGTCAGCCCACTCTGCATCTCTTCCTCGAGCCGATCTTCCAGATATCCTGGAGAGCTTTTCGAGATGTTCATTTGCCCCAGGACATACTGGGGTAGGAGTAACCAGCACAAAAACTACCCTTTTGGGTCTCCCAAGACTTCTTTCTGCAAACCACTTGAAAAGTGTGTGCCCTGAGCACAGTCACCCTGTTGTGCGTGTTTACAGCTTCCTCCCGTGGGCAGGTTCTGCAATCTAGACCTGAAATCTGCTGTGTCAGCATAGGCTGGGAAAAGGCAGTGTGAATCTTTTTGCAAAAGTCCTGCTGGTTTCGTCATCGTCACCTTCTCCCCTCCTTCTGTGAGGCCCCTGCTCCCTCCCTAGAGGTGATGGGACATGGGTGAGGCTGTGATCCTGTCCATGAGTCCTGGCTCGGGGGGTGTGTGGGGCTGTCTCAGGGTTTGGGGCAGTCGCTCTGCTTTTGGCAGCAAAACCAGCTTATTTTTGGTCACCTCCTTTGGTGGGTGCCCAGACATCTGCTGTCCCCTGGGCTGCACTGTGGGTAGGACCCAGTACTGCTCCACTGGGACCCCAGACCAACGCACACAACTGGTCTGGGACACCTGGGACAGGACAGGAGCATCTGTGGAGTGCATTCCTGGGGACATGGGAGCACAAGTGGGGGGTTAGGAGAGGATGGGGTGGCCTTTGCTGGGATATGATGTGAAAGAAAGAGCCTTTACACCTCGTTTCCTCCTGGCAGGGTGATAAACGCAGGGAAGAGCCAGCACAATGAGGACCAGGCGTGCTGCGAGGTGGTGTTTGTGGAGAGGAGGCCCAGCCCGAGGGGCCGGCTGTCGTCCCGGGAAGGCGGCGGGGAGCTGGACCGGGTGAGAGCCCTGGTGGTGTGGCCAGGCAGGGGCACGACAGGGAGGATGCCCAGCAGCAGGGCACGTGGGAATGCGTGTGCCCTGGGGATTCCCTTAGTTCCCAGCCTGGCTGCCCCTGCTCCCTGCCAGCATCTACCATCCTCCATCCCCGTGGGACTGCACCAGGGCTGGCTGGCTCACGGAGACCACTAGCCCACGTGCCCTGGTGGGCTGCAGAGGTGGCTGCGGTGGTGGCCCCGTGGTGCCTCCCCTTTGGAGGAGCTGGCTGCTGGAGGCGTGCTGCTGGCAGAATGAGGTGTCTGATGCAGGGCTGGGCTCCAGCCAGGGACCAGACATGTCCAGACACCCTTGGTCAGCTGCCCACATTGCTCCTGCCCACACTGGGACTTGTGAGACAGAGGCAGAGCCTGGTGTCACTGTCCTCACCTGGTGGCCCCCGCTGCTCTGAATTCCCCATCCCATCTGCTTCCTCACAGGCTGGTTTAACCTTCCCTCTTCTCCCCACAGGGCAGGAAGGGGTTTTATTTCCACTACTGGGCCTTGTTTGATGGCCATGCAGGCAGTGGAGCTGCTGTCATGGCATCTGAGAAGCTCCATGTGCACATCTGTGAGCAGCTCCGGGACCTCGTGGACATCCTGCAGGACCCCTCCCCTCCTCCCATCTGCCTCCCACACGACGCAAGGACTGGCCCTGAGGATCCAAACCGGGTGTCCCTCACAGAGGATGACGGGGAGGTCCCCAACAATGCTGTGCCACGGTTTCACCTGGAGAAAGCAGTGTCCCACGAGAGCCTGGTGATCGGTGCCATCGAGAACGCTTTCAAGCACATGGTGAGCAACCTTTGCCTGTGGGATCATCCAGGGCATCCCCTGGGAGTGTCCTTTTGCTGTCTGTGTCTGCATCAGCTTGTACTCTCTGGCAAAAGGCAGCTCTGGAGCAAGGAGGGGGCTGCAGGGAGGGCTCATGACAGGATGGTCTCGGAGAGGGCACTGTGATGCCCCGTGTTTTGGGGGTTCAGGATGAAGAGGGTTTTGTTGCACTTTGTTGCAGCAGTCCCAGCTCCTCCCCTCCTGTCTTGCTCTTTCCTGCCCACTCCAGTGCCCTGGTGAAGCCACATCCCTGGCTGCCCCATGGGACTGCTGACCCCCTCGAGCCCTGCAGCCACCCCTGGGCTGTGTGGGGAAAGGTACCCAGGCTGGCTGCTGCTCCCTACCTGGAGCTGAGGTGCTGCTGGAGCAGCCAGGTGTAATTTGGGTCCCCCCAGCCGCCCTGCCTGCAGCCACTCTCTGTCTCCACAGGATGACCAGATCGAGAGGGAACGGGCGGCCCAGCACCTGGCTGGGGGCTGCTGTGCCCTGGCTGCCATCTACCTCATGGGCAAGTTCTACGTGGCCAATGCTGGTGACAGCAGGTACGGCACCCCCAGGGCAGCCCTCACCTTTCTCCTGATGACTGGGGAGCACCCTGGTAGAGCAGGAGGCCTGCCTGGTGAGGAGCACCCACCTCCAGCCCTGCTGCATGCCCTGGGGACAGTGTGCCCTGCTGTGATATCTGTGTTCCCCTGGTGCACAGATAGAACTGCAGAATCGCCTCCCAAAATCTGGGATTTGCTCCCTTCCTTCCCCGCAGCATCCTGTCTGCTTCCCAGATGGCTCTGGATCACACCCCAGCCCCTGCTGCTGGTGCTGACCTGGGCTGCAAGTTGGGGAGTGAAAATTGCCCTCAGCAGAAGCTTTCAGAAATCTGCAAGAAGTAATTTCAGGGCACACTTCATACCAGTGACCTGTTTTGAGAGAAGGACATGCGAATCTGTGTGCAGACAAGTGCAGTGGGAGCTTGGAGCTCAAGAATTTTGATTGCCACGTGCATTTCCTGGGATGGGTTACTGGATAACTGTAGCTGGATGTGCTCATATCCCAAGCAGTGCTGGGAAGGCAGGTCCACCTTGTGGTGAGGGTGAAGCTGGTTTCAATTGCCCTGTATTAATTACAGGATCACAGAATGGTTTGGGTTGGAAGGGACTTTAAAATTTATCTTGCTCCACCCCCCTGCCATGGACAGAGACACCTTTCACTAGACCAGGTTGCCCCAAGCCCTGTCCAGCCTGGCCTTGAACACTCCCAGGGTGGGGGAATCCACAGCTTCTCTGGGTGTTTACTGCAGGTTACTTTGTCCTCAGCAGTGTCAGGCCAGCAAATATAAGCTCTGATCAATTTTCTGAGGCTCAAATATGCTTCCAGCTCTGGGACAGAGACAAGGAGATCCTTCATGCCTCTGCTTTTGGGTGCAGGCCCCCTCCATGGCAGCAGCAGACAGGCACCAGCTGTGCAGGATGGCAGCGTGCATGGGGTCCTGAGGCTGTAACTGTGCTTCTGGGCAAGGGTCTGTGTTCTCTCCTCGGGCATCAGACAGTGCCAGAGCTGGGACAGCAGGTGGGACAGATCCTCGAGCCGCCCATGACATCCAGAAACATCTCATAATCAGACTTTTATGTTATTTTAACACATCAAACCATCAGAGCAGCCCCAGCAGTGAGTGACAGTGCTGGTGTGGGCCAGGCATGTGCACCTGTGTCCTGCTGCAGGTGATTTCTGCCCCTCCTGTGTGCAGCTCCCCTCTAAAGGAGAGTGCCCCACCTTGTGCTGCTCCTTTTCTGACCATGTCCTGTCCTTTGGTTTGCTGTGCTTCATTCCCCTTTGCCCCATGCTTCTGTCCCATTTCCCCTTCCTCCCTGCCCCTGTCCTGTACAGGTGGGAGGGATGCCATGCCCTGCCCAGGGGGACAACAGAGCCAGCAAGCAGCTCCCAGCTCGGGCTGGGAAGTGGGCAGGCAGAGGAGGGGAAGGGGCTGCACGACTCCTGGGAATCAGCCCTTGAGGGCCAGGCTCAGCTCCCCCTCCATGTCTCCTCTTCTTCTCTCTAATCTCATCCTTCCATGTTTCATTGCAGGGCCATTATCATCCGTAACGGGGAAATCATTCCAATGTCCAGGGAGTTTACTCCAGAGACAGAGAGGCAGAGGCTGCAGTTTTTAGTAAGAAAGACCTTTCTTCTAACCTCATTCCTGCTGAACCACCTCCTGGCCCTTTCCCAGCCCCCCCACTCTGCCTGCTGGGCTGCTGCCATGGTGAGGTCCTGCAGCTAAAGGCAGCCCCATGGATGGGACCTGCTGGTGGTGCTTGTCCATCCCAGTCCGCTCACTGGGATGGGGAGAGGCACTGGGATGCAGGGAGCCGGAGTGGGGGCATCTCGTGGCTGACAGAGCCCTGGTTTGCTGCGGGGTCAGTGCGAGGGGCTGTGACTGCAAGCCTGGCCTAGCCAGGACCTGGAGATCCTGAGCTTTTGCCACGGGGCTGGATTGGAGTGGTTGCATGGAGCCGATTTGGTCCATCTTGCCCTGCTCCCGCCCTGGGAACAGGGAGCATCCTGTGCCTGAGCTGCTGTGACCAGGAGAACTGGTGGTTCTTCTCCCTCCACCCACTGTGCTCGCTCACACGGTCAGAAGAGTCACAGTGCTCCTGCTGAGTCCTAGTTTTGTCCCTGGCTGCTCCCTGAGGACTCCGAGCTGACGTGTGCCAGCGGGTTTCTGGCTTTCTCCCTGAAAGCTCCCTGTCCCTGTCCTGGACAACTCCCCCACTGCCACCCAGGGAGACTTTTTAAGGTTATAAAGACCTCTCTGAGGGCAGCACAGGGGAGGAGGCGTTTGTTTTGGAGAAGGTCTTGCTGGATGCAATTTCCTGGCTTGCAACGCACTTGGAAAAACACTGAGGTGTTTTTTCTTGAATCTATTTTTGAATGACCAAGAGGAGGAAACTGCTGTGAGTGGGATCCTCTCCAGCTAGCTGTGAAGGGCAGGGCACAAGCTGGGGACAGGCACATGCTGCTCCACCACATGGTGCCCAGGCTGTGGTCAGGGCTCCCCTGGAGCAGGATGGGCATCTCTGCACCAAACCCCCACCACGCTGTCTTTCCAAAAGGATCTCCTCCTCTCTTTTGGGTCTGTGTTCCCCCACCTGCATTTTCCAACTCTCCCTGTTGCTGGTCCCTTCACGCTGCGCTCCAGGAGGGCTTGGGGCCACCCTGGAAAGGGCTCTGTGCTGCTGTGTGTCCCATTTCATGGCTGCAGCTGGGACACTGTTTTGGAAAAGAGCCATCACTCTTTTCCTCAGGCGAGTGCCATGCCCTGTGCTGAGCCTGGCATCCTGGGAGGCTTGCAGCTCCTGGCTGCAAATCCCAGCTTCTCCTGGAGTTTACCAAGGTTTGATCCCTTCTGGAGATCTTTATTTCCCAAAACTCTCCATGCAAAAGCTTCACCTTCTTGCCGGGTGCTGGCATGGCTGCCCCCAGCTCCAAGCTCCCCTCTGGGTCAGCACAGGTGGGTTGTTTGAAGCTGCTTTACCAGCGCCTGTTAAAGTTGCTTCAGAGCAGCTGGTGTTGTCCCACCATGGAATGTCAACGCTGGGGTCCTGGTGGGCTGGTGGGTGCCATGTCTAAGCAGAGCTGGATCTGCAGATCCTGCTCTCCCAGCCCTGTGGCTCAGACCCCCCTTATTCCCACAGGCACTGCTGAGGCCTGAGCTGCTGGGGAAGGAGTTCACCCACCTGGAGTTCCCCCGCAGGATCCAGCCCAAGGAGCTGGGGAAGAAGATGCTGTACAGGGACCAGAACATGAATGGCTGGTAACCCCCAACATGCTGGTGGCACTGGGGTCCTGCTGAGGTGGCTGCCCAACTCTGGCATCCCATTCCATGGGGCAAGGGGCTCTGGCACACTGGGTACCCAGATCCTGAGCGAGCAGGGGAGGTGCTGGAAGCCTTCACCTGCTGACACCTTGTCTCTGGCTTATTTTAACCAGGGCTTACAAAAAGATAGAAGAGGACGACCTGAAGTTTCCACTTATCTATGGGGAAGGCAAAAAGGTGAAGTGCTGTGGGAGTTGGGGGTGGGTGTCACTTCCGACCTGCCCTCACTGATTTGGGGTTTTCAGGCTTGTTTTTGGTAGTGCTGTCATCACTCCAATGCCACCAATTCTCAGCTGGGAGTGGAGGTGGAGACGAAAGGGCTTAAAGTTCTCCTTTGATTTCAATGTCCTCCAGGCTCGGATGATGGCCACGATTGGGGTCACGCGGGGCCTGGGAGACCACGACCTCAAAGTCTTCAGCTCCAACATCCACATCAAGCCTTTCCTGTCCTGCTTCCCAGAGGTAAGCCTGGCTGCCAGGCACTCTGCACCCAGGGGTTCCTGCAATGGCCGGAGCCACTCGGTGTGACCACATCCATGGTGTGCCCAGTGCAGTGGGAGACTCCTCTGCCTCTCTGCCCCTCACCCTCATGTCTTGCCAGGTCAGGGTTTATGACCTCACACAGTACGAGCACTGTCCCGATGATGTCCTGGTTTTGGGCACCGACGGGCTCTGGGATGTCACCAATGACAAGGAGGTGGCTGGTGTGGTGATGGAGGTGCTGACGAGCTACGAGCCCAATGACCCATGCAGGTGAGCTGTGAGTGGGCAGGGGGACCAGCGTGTCCTGCACTCCAGCACCTCCCCTCAGCCTGGCTCCTTGGAGCAGTCGTGGCCATGCATCCCTCTGGGCTCTGCAGCGCTCTCCTGGATGTGCCTACCTGAGCTCGGATCTCCCCAAGGGACCCTTTCCTGCACCTCTACCTGCTCCAGCTTCTCCTTCCTTGCCAGGAATGCTGCGTCAGGGGGTCTGGGGTCGCAGCTGAGCCACGCTCTGCTGTGCCCCCAGGTACACCATGGTGGCCCAGGAGCTGGTGGTGCGGTCCCGGGGGGTGCTGAAGGAGCGGGGCTGGCGGCTGGCCAACGACAAGCTGGGCTCCGGCGATGACATCTCTGTCTTCGTGATCCCTCTGGGTGGCCCGGGCAACTACACGTGATGCACAGCGAGCCCGGGGCAGCGGGGCTCACCTTGCCTGGGTGGAGCTAACAGGACAGTGGCGCTGCCTCTCCCTTAAGCACTTGTTTGCTGAGCCGACCACAAGAAGAGTAAGAAACCCGGAGCCTCAGTCTGTGCCCCTGTCCAGAGCATCCCCCTCCACCTGCTTGCATCCCGGCCCCAGGTGGAGATGAAGAGACTGTGGATAGAGAAGAAGACTGGCACTGAGGGGCGTTTTTGTGCTGCTACTTTCTCAATGCTGTGAAAAGTCTGAAGGCTCCCCGAGTCCTCAGCGTGTTCTTTGCCCCTCGCCTTGGCCGTGCTGGTTCCAGCCCTGTGCAATGGCTGTGGGGCTGGTGGGGCACTTGTACCTGCTGCAGTCACCTCCTGTCCCCTGCCCTGTGACCTTGTGACTCTGAAGCTGCTGTTGGGGCTGGGCACTGGGGCTCAGATGGGATGTGGATGGGGGTGAAGCCCCGCTGGCAGCTGGGCGATGGTCAGCCCAGCACAAATCCAGTCGTGGCTGGTGTGGTGGTGAGTGAGCCCCACAATGGCCATCCCAGCTTTGTGCTCCCAGTTTCCAGCCTCTCACACCTTTGTTCCAGTCATGCACCTTGTCTCAGTTTCCAGTGTGGGAGGACGGAGCAGTGAGCCAGCCCTGCCGTGCACCCAGAGTCCTGGGGAGGGCTGAGCCACTGCACTGGCACTGGCTTGTGCCACGGGTTCTGCCCCCACCCTCCCATGCCTTGGATCACTGCTGTGCTTCTGGAGCCAGTTATTTATTAGCTGGAGAGCTGAGCTGGAAAATGTCTAAATCCTTCCTTGGTGTGGGGAGTCTATGAATGTATGTCTATATTTTTGAGTGGTTCTGAATTAGCAGCCGCACACAGAGCAGCCCTATTCAGGCGAGCTTAACAGCTTAACTGCGCGGCGTGGATCTGCTTAGCCCAGGGCTGGGAACCCACAATAAAAGCAGCTTGGTGTGACCAGGGCGGGGGAAGAGAGCTCCCTCCTTTTCCTTAATAATCTCAAAACTGGTGCAGAGCAGGGCTGGAGCGGTTGGTCTCTGCACAGGATCTTCGCTTCACGCAGATCTCGACCTGGAGCATCCATTTCCCACACCTCTGCAGAGCATTGCATCTTCCCAAAATGTGAGGGATTGTCCCATCCTGGCAGTGTGGAGATGGCCAGAGCTGGGCCATGATTCCTTGTTAGGCAAAGGCTCTGTGGCACCAGTAGTTTGTGTCCTGTCACTGGGCGCAGCCAGCTCTTGTCGAGTGTCACCTCTGATGAATGTTTGTCTCCTGTAACCAGTGAGATGTAAATAAACTGGGTGCACTTAATGGGAAGTGAAAGTTATCCAGTGAGATTTGAACCTGTTGGCATCCATGCTGAAGGGAGCAGGGAGTGGTGCCGGCGCTGGGAGCCTGTCCTTGCGTATCACTGTGTGTTTAAATAAAGGTTTTGCCACTTGCAGTCCCACTTCAAAGTCTTTCTTTGCAGAGCTCCTGCAAAGAAGACTTACCTAAAAGCCAATTAGCTCTGATTAATTTATGTAGGCAGGCAAATAGGCCCAGGCAGAGCCATGTGAGCTGGTGTCCCTCTGCCCTTGGCACTGGTCAGAGCCCATGGGCAGCAGGAGCCACTGCTGTGCTGCCAGTCTCTGTGTGGTGCTGATGGGGGTTCTCAGCTCCCTGGCTCTGGCTGGTGGGAATGGGAACATCATACAGGGAGTGGAGGGATGGAAAGGATGATGGTTTTCTTCTCTGGAGTGGGAGGGAGCTGGGTGGGCTGTGGATGGAGGCACAGCCTGGCAGGTTGTGGCTCCCAGGAATGCAACTGTCCCTCTCTGGGAGCTCAGGTGCCCCAGCAGCAGCTACCTCTGCCTGAGGGTGGGCTGTCTGCTGGAAGCATCCTTGCTGTTTCACATCCTCCTGGCTGCCATCCAGTACCCCTGGTGCTCCTGATGCTCCCTCCACTCTTGTTTGCACAGCCCTGTTCCCCTGGCACGATGCTTTTCGTGCTGGTGGCTGAGAACTGGCTCTGCTTTTCCAGGTCACTGCCTGGGAGCTGCTGGATAAGGCAAGGAGGCAGAGGCTGCATTTAAAGCTTCCTCTGTGGTTCCTTTTTTTACTAAGGAAACATTTCCTTTGGAACCAGCTCCTGGCCTGGGGCTTGATAAATTAAGAAAAATTGTCTTCAAGTCCTTAAAATAGCAGCAGTTTATGAGCCTGGGTCTGGGCCAGGCCCCTGAGGCTGCCTCTCCCTGGCTCAGGGAGCGAGACTCTGCCCTGCAGCTGGGATGTTGTGGGGGCAGAGCCTGCCTGGTCCTCTCTCCCAACAGCCTGTGGTGGGCATGGGGAGCCAGAGCCCCTGCCAGCAGCACTGAGGTCACCTCAATGCGGGGCCTGACGTGTCACAGCCCTGCTCTTTCAGTGTCCCAGTGCAGAGGGCAGAGACCCTGGGGACAGCCACCTCTGTGTGTGTCATGGTGGGAAGTTGGTGTCCGTCAAGGAGAGAGGGGGAGCCTGGGCAGCACATGGGGATGGATGTGGGAGGGCTGTAGTGGGGTTTGGCTGCTGGTGCCTGCTGGGGTCAGCCTTCTCTGGCAGAGCAAACTGGTTGGCAGACGTCTGGGGGTCTGCCATAAATAACACATACGGGGGTGAAGGTGTCCTCTCAAGTGGTGCTGCTCTGATGGTGGGGGACCCCAGGTTAGGGGGCAAAGAAAGTAACGCTGATAGGGAAAAGGGGTCCCCTTGAGTAGTGCTCTGATGGCAGATGGTTTGGGGATTGAAGTCCAGTGATGGGGGACCCCAGATTAGGGGACCAAAGAAAATAATATGAGGGTAAGGCACCCCCTCAAGAAGTGCTCCAGTAGTGTAGGACCGCTGGTTAGGGGGGAAAGAAGACAACACTTATGGGGGGGAGGCGTCCCCTTGAGCGATGCTCTGATGGCAGATGATTTGGGACTTGGGCTCCAATGGTGGCGGCTCCCTGGCTGGGGGTCAAAGCACGGGTGGTCTTCGCTGTTGGTGCTGCCCGGTACGGGGGGTTCCTCTGTCCTCCGGGCAGCTGGGGCCGCCCCCTCCTCTCCTGGCCTCGGGAACCTGAACCTGGACAAACATTCCCGGGGGCTCCGCGGGGAAACAGCGCCCAGAGGCGGGCGGGGGAAAACGCTGGGAAGGGGCACGGCACAGTCTGGCTCGGCACAGCCCTGCACGGCTCGGCACAGCCCAGCTCGCCTCGGGACATCCCAGTTCGGCTAGGTACAGCCCTACAAGGCTCGGCACAGCCCCGCACGGCTCGTTACAGCCAAGCTCGGCTAGGTACAGCCCCGCACGGCTCGGGACAGCCCTGCACGGCTCGGCACAGCCCAGCTCGGCTCGGCACAGCCCAGCTCTCCCGCTCCGCCCTTGCAGGCGGTCCGGCACGGGGCGGTGCCCGCAGCCGGGAGCGGGGCTGGAGCCGGGAGCGGGACGGGGCAGCGGCGGAGAGAGGTACGGGCACTGATGGGGATACGGGGGCTGGGGACACTGGTGGGGTGGGTACTGGTAAGGAGTGGGGTCAGCGCTGGGGAGTGGAGAAACCGAGGGCTGCGATTACTGGTGGTGATGAGGTCTGAGTTACTGGGGGAGCCTGGGGGAGCTGAGGTTTGGGGTTAGGGGGAGCTGAGGTTTGGGGTTAGAGGGAGCTGGGGTTTGGGGTTAGGGGGAGCTGAGGTT
>VWZF01007235.1:314811-344918 GCA_013396755.1 Sclerurus mexicanus
GGATTACTGGAGAACTGGGGAACTGAGGTGTGGAGTTAGGGGTGGGGTGTGGGGTCCGGGCACTGCCAGGGGAGCAGGGCATAGGGGTGGGTGCCCCAGCCGGGCTGGGTGGGGAGCAGCAGGACAGGGTGGGGTGGGTGTGCCTGGGATGGGGTGGGGGCTCCTGGGTGTGGGTAGGGATGGGTCAGCTGTACTTCGGGCACTGCGGGTTGTCCCTTGAGAATGGCCTCGGGCTGTGGGTCCCGACTAGCGGCTGTCCCCCAGGCAAGTGACCGACCCAGGGCTTATTGCCGCATCCCTCTCCACAGCCCCTGCTCCAGCAGTGTCCCCATGCATGGCCTTGCTCACGGAGCGGCCGCTCTGTGTTTTCTTCAGAAAAAGGAAAAAAGTTCCCTTTGCTCGCTGCTGAGCTCATTCTTAAACATTTATATTAGGGGGGCTTGCGGGGAGGGGAAATAATTGTGTAATGTCTTAGGAGCAGGGGAGCATTCCAAAAGCATGACTGCGTGGCCCTTTCCAGCGCTAAAAGTCTGGCAGCCAAGTCTCCCAGCGGCCGCCAACCCCCCTCAATCCAGCCTCGGGCTCTCGGCACCCCCGGGAGAACTGCAGTGGCATCCCCGCGGTGGGGTGGGCTGGGAACGGGGGGCCCGGCTGAGCCCCCCGGGCTCACATCCCTGGGAAAGCGTTCCGGTCGGGAAACTGGAGACGGGAGGTCGTGGTTTGGCTGGCTCTGTGTCACCGAGGCCGGTTGCATTCTGTTTCAATTTTGCCAAGCGCTTTTGGTGTCCAGACAGTTTCGGTTTATGTCCAGCTCTTTCTCCTCCTCAGCTCCAAGCAGCCCAGGTAGAGACTGTGTGAGGTTTTATGGACTTTAACTTTGAATCCGTGTTCCTGACAGCTACAGCTTCTCCAGGGAAACATTTAAGCGGAAAATAAGCCAAGTCACTGTCTTTCAACAGGTTTTCGGGAGCGCTTAACCAGGCTCACCTCCCAACTTGCCGTTTGCGCTGGAGAGGCGTATTGACATGAAAAGTAAGGAATGTATTAGCAAATATTGATCGGCGCTGGGGCAGTCAGGCCTTGCACAAGTACAGACTCCCGCTGGGATTGTGGCATGTTATTTGGAGCTTTCAGCAAGACACTTGTACTGCCGTGAGGCTGGGAAGGCTGTCGCTTCCGCGGGAGGTAAAATAAGAACATGGCATGATGTCCTTTGGAAAAGGAGGTAAGGGCAGGCAGCTTTTCCCCACAAAGCTTGAGCGCTTTGTGGTTTGAGCTTTGTTTAGGCTTTCAAATTCTTCTGTTCCAAGTGCCTTTCTCTGTTTCACTTGTGGATGTTTTTTTTGTGGGATTTAGCAATGAAAACGAGCCGGCCTGGGCGCTCTGCTCCGGGTCTGGGTCCGGACAGTCGCCCTTTGCTACTGGAGTGTGTGGTAAGCCCAGCCTGCCTGGTCATGCCCATAGGATAGCTCAAAAAACAATGCATGAGGTCTAAACTTGAGCACTGAGTTGAGCTCCTATTTTGATGATCACTTGTCGTTTGGATATGGCAAGGCTAGAGGTCTGAGGAGGGTTTCAGGCAGCTCTCCCAGTGGTAAATACGGACATTTTCCTCGGCGCCGGGCAGTGTTGGCAGCGGAGGCAGGCGGGATGGCAGGCAAGGTGGGAGGCTCGGAGCAGTGGGCAGTGGTGGTGCTGGTGGGTGTGCTCTGGGTGTCAGTGATGGCTGTTGGCCTGGGTGAGGGCTCGGGACTGGTCTGTGCTGCACAGACTGGGGGCTGGAGCAGTGGAAAGTGCAGATGCTGCTGTGCCAAAACCAGCACCCCTTGGATCATCCTGAGCCATGATCCACTTGGGAGCCTGAGCCTGTTGTATTTCCCTTTGGCATCACTCTTTGTTTCCAGCCCTTTTTGGAAGTTTTTTGTGCTTTTCAACCTTAATGATTCTGTGATTCTGTGTAAGAGTCCCCGTGGTACCTGCAACACTGGCCGGGATACTTGTCCTGTGCTACCCTGGGCATGGTTTAGGTGTCTCAGCAAATGCAATTCCCCTCAGTGAGCATTCCTGTGGGGTTTTAGTTTGGAAGTTTACTTGCTTTCTCATTGCACCAGTGAGTCCAGCCAGCTAAAACTGTTTCTGTTGTGAAACCACCCTGCAGAGCTGCCTGCAGGTGGTGTGTGCCAATGGCCTGTGTGCTGCTGTCACCCTGTCCCCAAACACCTCCAGTCCCCTTCCCATGACTTGACCTCGGAGACAGCTGTGGCTGTCACTGTGCTGGTCAGAGCTGTTGATGGAGCAGGAGCAGCTCCCAGGGGGATTCTGGAGGAGCTTCTCCCCTCCCAGTGCCCATGGTGGCCTGGAGCTGGCCAAAGTGGCTCTTGTTTGCCTGCTGGCACCTCTCAGGGTCCTGTCCTGAGGTGCCCTCCCCTGGCTCTCGCAGCGGCTCTGTGCACACACACGGACATGTTTAGGAGTGGAGACAGCCTGTCCTTAGCTGTGCTGGGGAGGAAACCTCTCCTCTGTTCCCTCTGGGTGCTGGGAATGCTGGGGGTCCTGTCTGTGTCACAGCTGCACAGCCTGAACCAAAGGTGTGTGGTTTTGAAATCCAGTTACGTGCCTTGTGTCTCTTCTAGCCTTGAGCCTGCTCTGTGCTGTGTTTACCCAGCTCTGTCCTAAACAAGAGTTAAATCACTCCAACCCAGCACTCGGATGCTTTTATTTGTTAAACTAATGTAAAGTTCAGCAGAGCCGAAGGCACAGCAACACCAGGAATATCTTGGGCTGGTCCACAAGGTGGTTTTTCCTTCTGTAGTTGTACTGTGGTGTGGCATTGGAGTGATGGGGCTTTGTGCTATGGGCTGGCTCTTCCCTGAACCTCCCATCCAAAGGGAGCAGCCAGAGTTGCTGGGGCAGGGCAATATTTTCTGAAGAGCAGCCTGTAAGGAGACACTTGGTGGCAGCTCTGCAAGGCAGGAACATGAGCCCCAGGTCAGTTCTCCCATCTCTGGCCCAAAAGTGATCTGGGGGCAATGCTGGTGGCTGCGTGAGCACTGCCTGGAGGCTTCACCTTCCTCCTGGCTCTGCTCTCCTGGATGAGGAGGTTTTGTTTGGAGAGGGGTATTTGCCAGGTCTGGGGGCTGTGGGGAGCTGGCCCTGCCGTGCTGGCAGCACTGGGGGTGTCCCTGTCAGGGGGATGGCCCTGCGAAGGGGCCGTTCCCAGCACGGCTCTGTCCCCACCAGCCTTGCCCAGGCTTTGGGGCTTTGCCTCCGGCCAGGGCTGTGATCTGTGGTGGGACAGGTCTGGCTGGGGTGGGGCTGTCAAAGGTGCATGGGAATTTCTGCTTTAGAACAAAACCCCTCTGTTACCTCTGGGAACTCGAGCCTGGCCCGGGAGGCTCGTTGAAAGATTTCTGTCCCTGGTTGGAGTCGTTCAAAGCGTTAACATCTTTCTCTGTGATTCCTGAGATCCCCTAGCAGACACTGGATGATGGACGCATCCTGCTGCCAGAGGAATTCCCCATTTCCTGCTCAGCAGGAACTTCTCATTTTGAGACACGAAGCTGAGAGAGGCCAATAACACACGGGCTGCCCTGGAGCCTGGCTGATTTTATGGTGACGGCTTTAGAATAGCTGCTTGGAAAGTAGAGCAGGCTGGGGTCATGTTGCAGCTCTTTGGCGCGCTGAAGGCGCTGCCTGCTCAGGATTAGGCTGGTGGTGGCACCGGTGGCACAGACTAAACCCACAGCCACCCTGGCATGGCCCCAGCGTGCCCACAGCAGGGCTGGGCACGGGGGCCCTCCTGCAGGGTTTGGCAGTGGGAGATGCTGGCACACGGTTGCTGCTTCCTTTTGTTATCCCCATGGATGAGCAGGAGGCATCTCCAGTGGGGCCCTGGGAGTGCTGCTCACACCACAGAGCTGCTGGGCTGGGTTGGGCTGCCAGCGTGGCTGGGCAGCCTTGGCTGTAACTCGGGGTGGTTGGCACTTGACAGAGTTTAAAAGCTAAATTCCCATGTCTTGCTGTGGATGACTGTGTGCTTTTAATCGTTTGGCCTGACAGCAGTTGTAGTAAAACTACCCTCAAATTATCATAGAATCCACGAATGGTTTTGAGTTGGAAAGGACCTTAAAGCTCATGCAGTTCCAACCCTCTGCTGTGGGCAGGGACACCTTCCACCAGCCCAGGTTGCTCCAAGCCCCATCCAACCTGGCCTTGAACACTTCCAGGGATGGGGCAGCCACAGCTTCTCTGCCCAACCTGTGCCAGGGCCTGCCCACCCTCACAGGGAAGAATTTCTTCCCTATATCCCATCTAACCCTGCTCTCTGTCAGTTTGAAGCCATTCCCCCTTGTCCTGTCCCTCCATTCCTTGTCCCAAGTCCCTCTCCAGCTCTCCTGGAGCCCCTTTAGGCACTGGAAGGGGATCTCAGATCTCCCTGGAGCCTTCTCTTCTCCAGATGAACATTCCCAGAGGGGCTTGAGCCCTTGGGACATCTCCATGACCTCCTCTGGACTGCCTCTGGCAGCTCCACGTCCTTCTGATGTTGGACCAGAGCTGGAGGCAGCTCTGCAGGTGGGGTCTCACCTGAGCACAGAAGAGGGGTTCTCACCTGCTGCCCATGCCATGGGATGAGCTCAGGACACATGGGAGTTTCAGGGTTGCCAGTGCACATTGCTGGGTCATGCTGAGCTTCTCTTTCACCAGCACCCCCAAGTCTTTCTCCACAGTGCTGCTCCAAATCCATTCTCCTGCATTTGTAGGGATTGCCCTGTTTGTCTTCATGTCTTCCACTCTCACAGTCTGGGAACAGTACAAAGACCTCTGCATCAGACTCCTCATCCTGCTGAGCAGCAGAGCATCCCCTGGCAGAGGAGCTCATCTCTGCTGGGGCAGAGTGCTGCTGGCATCTGGTGTTGGTGCTGTGCCAGCTGCCGGCTCCAGGGCATGGATGGGGGCACCCAGCTGGCCCCCAGGGCTTACAGCCCTCCCAGCCTCCTTGCCCTGCTCGCCTTTGCACGCCAGCCCTGGATTAGTAATGGGCTATTTCTGGATGGCTCTCGTGAGTAATGGAATGAATTGTGCTGAGATTTTGGGTGGGGACGGTGCCTCTGCCCTCTGAGTCACCGCTCGGCATCACGCCGGGCTTGGGAGCTGCCGGGGCCGGAGCCGTCCCGGGTCAGGGAGGACGAGGGAGACCGTGGGAAGGAGCTCTGGGTGCAGTGACTCTGCTGGGTTTGGAGCATCCGCTGTCCCCCTTGCTGGGCAGCGTGTGGGCAGGAGCTGTGCCACTCCGGCTGTTTTTGGTTTTCATCCAGCATCTGCAGACTGGGCAAGGGCAGGTCCTGGTGTCCATCTGGGAGTGGGTGTTTGTCTCCCTGGGCATCTGCTGCCGCTCACGCTGCAGATGTGTCGTCTGCGCTGCGGCGTGGGTTAGATAATGGCACAGCCCAAACTGCCGCTCCTCCTCCGTCCCTCTTGGAGATACGGGGTCACAGCGCAGCAAATCGTGTTTTGCTGTGGCCAAAGCAGCTTTGTGTCTGAGTAAACAGAGTTTCCTGTCCCTGAGCTGTTTCCCCTGCTGTGGGCATGCTGCTGAAGAGGGGATGAGCCTTCAGTCAGATGAGAAGGATGGTTTGCAACAAGGGTCGGACTTGATGGACTTGGAGCTCTTTTCCAACCGTCACGATTCTGTGATTGTAGGGATAATGCATTTCTGTGTCCCCAGGGATATGTTGTCCTTCTCAAGTGGGCAGGAGCCAGCAGACTCCTCCAGCCCTTGTCAAACTCTGTGTTTCCTCAGGATGAGCTCGTGGCTGGCTGACCCTGCTGGGACTGTGGGTGTTCCTGGCCCAGCTGGGACAGGCAGGAGCATAAGGGCAGGAGGAGTAGGGACAGGAGCTGTCCCCGCTCCATGGTCAGCCCCCGCCTCCCTAAAAAGTGCCCCTGGTCCCTAAAAGGGTCCCTTTGGGGCACCTCTATTTTTTCCTCCAGCTTCAGTGTTGTACAAACATGCACACCCTTTCTGTGGGCATGCTGCCCCATTGGGATGTGTGCCTGACCCCGAGGCTCCTGGCTGAGGAGTGCTGGATCCTGCCGGATGCAGCCCTTGATCCTCGCTCTTCTCACCTTACAAGCGCCAGCCTACTATTTCTGTTAACAGCTCCACGGCACTCAGCAGCCACAAACCATTCCTGCCTCAGCTTGTGAGCCAAAATGCTTGGAACCCGCACAGATCCGGGACTGTAGCAGGGTCTGGCCTGGATTTGGGTGAAAACCGTCTCTCTTTTTCCCAAACCATTGGGCAGTGTGATTTGTGACACTGGGGTGGTCCCCGCGGTGTCCCCAGGGTTGGCATGACAGGGGTGACCTGGCGGACATGCGGATGGGAGTGAGGAGCTCTGCAGCCTGCCTTTGGAATGCGAGTCAGCCGCTCAGGCTCACTTCTTAATCCTTCCCTTGCAGCTAATTATGATGCAGCCAGACTCGGGTTTTTCCTCTTTTCCTCCCTTTTCTGTTGGCTCAGGGTGTGGCTGTAATCACCAGGGTGGGGACAGGTGCCCGGCTCAGTGCTGTGGTTAAATGCCAGGCTTATGATGTCCTAGCCTTCTCAGAGTGATTCCAGCATGATCCCAATGTGATCCACTTGCAGTTCTGTGCATCAGCAGGTGTGTGGCCTTCTCCTGAACCTTCCCAAGACTGTCAGCATCCCAGACCCTTCCCATCCTGCTGCCCAGGCAGGGGGTGTGGAGCAGGACAGAGCTGGTGGAGGGGATGTGGCATTGTCCCTGCCTTCAGGAGCAGTTTTCTGGCCACCTGTAATTTCCCCCAGAGCAGTGTGACTTTCCAGGGATTAAACCCTGAGCTGTCAGCTTGTGTCATTCCCATGGTCTCTGCAGGGACAGAGAGCTGGTGGTGTGCCAAAGACACTTAAGGAGTGGGTCAGACTCTTTGGACTGTGGTGTCTGGGAAGCTGGGGGTGAGAAAGAGATTTTGGTGCCGAAGTTGGGAGGGATGTGATCCCACCACGGCTGATTTTCTCATGCCTCATTCCGATGCTGCGCCAGGCACTTTGTGGCATTGTCCTGGGTGATTCCCAGGCTCGGCTGTAATCCCCTTTTGAAAGTGAGGGATGCAAAGGCATAGTTTTCCCTACAGGGCTGCATCTTTTTGCCTTGGGGCAGAAAGCCGCCCGCTTTGCCGCGGGTTTTGCCTGTGTTTGCTGAGGGATGGCTGGCAGCTTCTCCCGCTGCTGGTGCCAGTGCCAGCTCTCTTGGTTCTGTGGCAAAGGCTCCTTTGTCAGACAGGCTGGGAAGGGGCCAGCCCAGTACTGGGTGCCAGGCACACAGGTCCTGCTTGTCTGGACCTCCAAGAGCTCAGCCTGGCGCGTTCCAGCTGCTGATTGGATTATTTGGGAGCTGGAGAGCGCGCCTGGGTGAAACCTGGGGCACAGTTTCTGCCCTGAAGAATTTATAACCTAAAATAAACCCAGCATGTGTGTGGCACTCCAAGGCTGTCTAAAATCCTGTTTACCTGGGTGGTAGCACAGCAAAGCCCAGCGAGGGTTAGATGGTTGGGGTGTTGGTGCCCCATGGGGTGGGTAAGGCAGAACAGTTTGTCACCTGGCACGAGGTCCCTGCGTGCAGCCACCAGCACTGACTGTGGCTGGGACATCACTGGGATGGTTCTCCCAGGCACAGCAGCAGTGTTGGGTGTAAATGGTTCCAGTCAGGCCAGTTCTCGCAGTGCCCATGAACTGGTGTGTGCTGGAGCCAGAGGAGTGTCCGGGGTGGGCTCTGTCCTGGCTGTGTCACTGGCTGCTCCCAGTGGGATGTGCCCAGGTGCCCGTGCCTGGTACCTCCCTGGCCATCATGCACAGGACTTTGGGGGGCACGGACTGCCTGTGCTGCTCTGCCCCACTGAGCTGCTCCTGTCCCCACAGCGATGGCAGCCATCAGGAAGAAGCTGGTGATCGTGGGAGACGGTGCCTGCGGGAAGACGTGCCTGCTGATCGTGTTCAGCAAGGACCAATTCCCCGAGGTCTACGTGCCCACCGTGTTCGAGAACTACATCGCTGACATAGAGGTAGATGGGAAGCAGGTAAGGGCCATCACCATTCCTGTCGCCTTGCTCCCATGGCCCCACGCTGGCAGTGCCACCGCCCAGTGCTGCCACCAGGGCCGGTCCACAGCTCCTGCCTTTCTGGATCACCCCAAACCTGCCCCGGTTTGGGGAAGACCAGAGCTACACCTGAGGAAGAACAATCTGTCCCTCCTGGCCTGCGGAGCTGCTGAGCCATATCCCTCTCCCCTCCCAGGTGGAGCTGGCCCTGTGGGACACGGCGGGACAGGAGGACTATGACAGGCTGCGGCCCCTCTCGTACCCAGACACAGATGTTATCCTCATGTGCTTTTCTATCGACAGCCCGGACAGCCTCGGTAGGAACTGGGGAGTGAGGGGGGACCTGGGGCTGCTGCAGGATTTGGTGCTGCTGCTGAACCCCCATGGGTCCAGGAAGACCCTGTGCTGCCTCCCAGAGGGATGCCAGAGCCTCCCCTTTATCCCCTGGCTTTGTGTGTGCTCCAGGGAAATGCTGGGAACTTGCTGGCTGGGTGGAGGTGTTGGGAGAGAAGGATGCCGTGGGGTGAGCTCTCCCTGCTTCCTGTGGGAAAAGCCTGGGGCTGGTTGCTGCGAGGAGGCTGGGGAAGAGCAGCCCCTCAGCTCGTGATACCCCACGTGTGCTCGTTGCAGAGAACATCCCTGAGAAGTGGACGCCAGAGGTGAAGCACTTCTGCCCCAACGTGCCCATCATCCTGGTGGGGAACAAGAAGGACCTGCGGAACGACGAGCACACACGGCGGGAGCTGGCCAAGATGAAGCAGGTGGGGACAGCCCCGGGTCCCGCTGCCCCCTGCCCGTGCTGGGTCCTGGCACGACGGGCTGGATGCCCCAAGGGCAGTCGCTCCTGTGTGCTGGCAATGTTTCCAAGCCCTCCTTTTACTGCTTCCTAGGAGCCGGTGAAGCCAGAGGAGGGGAGGGACATGGCCAACAGGATCAACGCCTTCGGTTACCTCGAGTGCTCGGCCAAGACGAAGGAAGGGGTGCGGGAGGTGTTCGAGATGGCCACCCGTGCCGGCCTGCAGGTCCGGAAGAACAAGAAGCGCAGAGCCTGCCCGCTGCTCTGAGCAGCCCCCCTGGCACCTGCGCCAGCACCTGCCTGCCCTGCCCGGGGAGGGAGCACTGGCAGCCAAAGTGGGACCTCAAGGTGCCAGTACCTGCCCTGAACCCTCTGCACCAGAGCTGCCACCCAAGCCCGCGGGGTGCCCCTGCGAGATTCCAGGGCCACGAGGGGCCAGTGCCTTCAGTGCCCGCTGCTCTCCACGGGCCGCGTGTTTGCGTTGCTCCCCGTGCCGCCCCGTTTTGTACCGATCTCCCTGGTTTTGCCTTTCCCGTGGGGATTGCCAAGGTGTTCCCTCTCCCTCCCCAGCTCTGGGCAGGCACCGCAGAAGCGGGAGGTGCCCCTGGTTGCTGCCCGCAGCTCGTGTGTGGGGTGTGCTGGGCGCTCGGGGTGCTCTGCCACGCAGGCAGCACACACCAGTGTTACACAGACTTGCCTGGGCAGCTTTAGCCCTGTCTGTGAGCAGAGCCAGGCTCAGCGCTGCCAGGAGTGCTCTGCTCCCGGGATGTGTGCCCAGCTCTGCCGGTACTGCCGCCTTCGAGTCTGCCTCGGTCACGGACTTGGCACCAGTAAACTGAACTGTGTAATTGGGAGAATAAATGCAAATTGGTATTTTAGTAATTGCAACTCTGCTTGCGTGGCATCCTTCCAGCTCCCCTTCGTGCCCCTCACTGCTCCAGGCTCCTGCCTGGGGACTGAGGCCACATGCTGCAGGGTGGGGACTTGCTTGGCCCACAGCTCCTCTTGCTTCAGCTGCTGCTGCAGCATCATGTGCTTGGGGAAGAGCCAGGAAGCAGCTTACATGGGAAGGGCTGGGCAGGAGCTTCCCAGCTGTACCCAGTGCCCAGATGATGGGCACTGCTGTCACTGCTGGAGCCATCGTGGCTCTGGAGCAGGTCAGGACAGTGAACCTGTCCCTGCTCTAGCAGTCCTGTCATTGTGGCAGAGTCCAGACTCAATATAGTGTTTCTCTAAATATTTATTCCAGGGAAACAAAGTGCCTGCACAGCCATGCCAGCTCTCAGGGGGCTCAGCTGCCCAGTGGGGAGCTGAGCCACCCTGTCCTTGGCCAGGTCCCTGCCTGACCCAGTCACCCACCACAGCAGCACTGGGCTCCCCTGTGCACCCAGTGATGCCCTTTGGAGGGCAAACTCTCACTGAATGGTGAGACCAGTCACAGAGAATTGTTTGTCACAGCTGTATCAAAAACTGGTTAAAATGGAGAGTGGTCCCAGTCCAGTGCTGGCATGGTCCTGCTCTGTAAGGGGAAGGAGGGGGCTGCCCCGTGGTCTGTGCCAGGGCTCCTGGCTGGCATAAAAGATTGGCAGCATCCTCTGGTGCGGTGGGTTCAGCCCCAACTCCGCAGGGATGCATGGAGCATTTGGAACTGAGATGGGGAGAACAAGAGCTGCTGCAGGCCAGGGGCAGGCTGAGGGGGCTGGAGCTTCGTGGGGCTTCTCCTCCTTTCCCACGTGAGCTTCCTGCAGAGAAACCTCATGGCAGAACCAGCCCCTGACTTGGGGGTAGGGACAGGCAACCCCTAAGTGAGGACCCATGCTAAGCCCTGTCACATCTGGGGCAGGAGAAGCCTCCCAGTGCCTCTAACCCTAACCCTGGCTATGCTGGTGCCCCAGGGTGCTGGCAGGGCAGGACCAGCACCCTGCTGGTGCCAGGGCCCTGCTGGCAGCGCTCAGCCCTGCTCACCTGGGTGTTACACGTTGAGCCGCAGCCCCTGGAGGTCGGCAGTCAGTCTGTCCTCGTCTGTGCTCTCCTCCTCGTAGGGGTATCCTGTATAGCCACCCTCTCCCTTGCAGTACCTGAGGAACCTGCGGGCGCAGAGCCAGGGGAGAGTGGGCAGGAGGTGGCACTGGGGTGTGCCAGCAGCAGGGAAGAGCAGGTGCTGGTGACAGTAGTCTGTGGCAGGGGCCAGGAACAGCTCACCTGCGCCAGTGCTCATCCTTGCTGAGCACGGTCGGGTTGCCCACCACGATCAGGAGAGCCTTGGCCCTGGTGAGGGCCACATTGAGCCTCTGAAGAGGACAAGTCAAGAGGGCTTTACCTGACTGGAGCACCTCTCGCCCCACCTCAGTGCAGGCAGCTCTGCTGTGGCACCGAGCACCCCGAGCAGCTCTGCCTGCCTGAGGGAACCAGGGGGCAGAAGGGTCAGCTCAGGGCAGTGAACTACCTTGGGGTTCTTGAGGAAGCCCAGCCTGAAGGTCTCATCGAACTGGAGGTACGTGCTGCAGCTGCGCACGGTGGAGATGAGGATGACGCGCCGCTCCTGGCCCTGGAACTCCTCCACGGAGCCCACCTGGGGCAGGGACAGCAGGTGAGGGGCTGGGAGCACCCCCAGGCTGGGGCTGGCAGGGCTGCCTGCTCCTGCAGCGGGGTGGGCTCCCCTCCACGTCCAGGATCTACCTTCAGCTGGCTGATGTCCGCCAGTCTCCGCAGGACGGGGTCCAGGGAGGTGATGGCTTTCCGAATCTTTTCCACCTGGGGGGAGGCAGGTGGCAAAGTGCAGCCCTCACAGAGCCTTCCCATCCATTCCAATGTCCCCTGTCCCCTGGGGACATGTCTGCCCATGTCCTATCTGCAGAGCCATGCCCCTCACCTGCTTTCTGTAGGGAGAGATGATGCCAATCTCCTTGGGGGACACCGTGGGGCAGCCCCTCTTGCCCCGGCTCTGCAGCAGCTTCTTGAGGTAGTCAACCAGCACCTCAATTTCAGCCGTGTTGAAGAATGAGGGGCTCTTCTCCTCTCTCTGGTCTTCCCCACAAACCCCATGGAAGATGATAGGGAAGCCCTGCGGATGGAGAACATTGGTCTCTGCTTTCTCTGTGCCTCAGGAGTTCCCCCAGCCCCCTTTCTGCTGCCCCCCTCACTTTTTTGGGAAGTTCCTCCCAGTTGCAATAGAGATTCCGGACATCAAGCCCATCGCTCTCACACGCCTTCAGCTCACTGTCATAGAAGAGCTCATTGGGGATCCTGAGGATGGCCTCGTGGGACCTGGAAGAGTCAGGACAGTGCCCAGGGTGGGTGCCCTGTGGGTCCTGCACCCTCCCAGGCACTGTGCACCCAGGACAGCAGGTGCACTCCCATCTCCCGCACCAGCTGGGGCGCTACAAGGCTCTGGGGGACACACACAGATCCCAGACGGAGCTGTGGTCACAGAGCAGCCCCACTCTTGCCTGCACCATCCCCGTCCCCACCTGTAGTTCCAGAGCAGTTTCGTGACAAACTGTGAGTTGTATCCTTCACTGGACTTCTCGTACAGGGGGTTGTGCAGCATCAGCCTCTCCAGCAGCGAGGTGCCTGTGCCCAGTGAGATCCCGTGGCTCCCTGCAAGGCTGCTCGGCCCCCCTGGCACCAGCAGTGCTCCCACCCCTCTCCCCACTCACCCAAACCATGCTCGATGGCCAGCGGTGAGGTCAGGACGGGGCCCAGCTGCTTGGGGTCTCCTGCCAGCACCAGCTGCCCCCCGTTGGGGTTGGTCTTCTGGTCCATGGGAGTCAGGAGCCCTGGGGACAGGGAGAGCTCAGTGGGGGATGTGCCATGCAGAGATGCCGGTCCCCCCGACAGCACCTGGGCATCGCTCACCGGCGATGGCGACCACGCTCTCCGGCTCGACCGCCTGGCCACACTCGTCGATGAAGACGTGGGAGAAAAACCCAGGGGCGAAGTTGGCTGACACCAGCCTGGAGAGAGGTGGAATGAGGCTGCCTCAGCATCCCTGCCCCACTTGGCCATCCTTCCTCCCCTTCATCCTCATCCTCCTGCAGAGGAGAGGTCTGCCCTGCTGCCTGCTCTCCTCCATCCTCCCTGCTGAATCCCAGAGGGGATGCCCTCACAGCCTGGCTGCAAGGCAGCCCCTGGAGCCACCGCCACTGGATACTGGGGACGCTCCCAGCCCCTCTGACCTTCCCGCTGTCACCAGCGTGGTGACGAGGATCCGGTAGCGCCCCAGGTACTCCTTGCTCGGGTACACGTAGCTGCTCTGCTCGTCATCCCAGTTGCAGCAGGGCTGGAACGCAGGCACTGGGTGAGGTCCAGCTCTCCCGGGGGCTGCCAGGGCAGCTGTGCCGGCAGGATGCTGGGACGGAGGGGCAGGGACCTACCCTGATATCAGCGGGCACCTCCCTGTAGTTCCTGGAGCTGGCCATGAGCCTGTAGATGTTCCGAGGGGCGATGTCCGTGAGGAGGCGCTGGCACAGCAGGTCTGCGGCGCTGTTGGAAGGGGCACAGGCCAAGATCCGGGCGTCCTTGAAGCACGTCCACACCTGGATGGGAGGAGGAGGAGGAGGTGACAGCACTGAGCCCCACGGGCCAGGGCGGGCAGCAATGCCCGGGGCCGCACCTGGGCACCCGCTGCTCACCTGCTTGATGGCTTCCACCACAGTGACCGTCTTGCCAGTGCCGGGGGGGCCGAAGATGAGGTAGGGGGCTGGCCGGGACATCCCGGTCACGATGTGTGTCACGGCCCTGCACTGCTCCTCGTTCGCCTGCAGCTTGCGGTCGAACCACCTGAGGGAGCAGAGGCTGCGCTGCCGGAGCCCGTCCCGTCCATCCCCTCGGACCCTCCCGGCCCGCGGAACGGGGACTCACCGGGGCTGGAAGGGGCCTGAGAAGAGGGACCGGTGGCAGGAGGCGGAGGGGAAGAGGAGGCTGGACAAGCCGCGGCGCATGGCCAGGACTGCAGCCCGGTGCTGGACCTGCAGCGGCAGCCGGTTGAAGGTGAAGGTCACGTCGAACTTCAGGTTTTTCACAAACTTATCCTGCAGCCTGGGAGGGAGTGGTGTGAGCAGGGCGTGGGGACAACTCCCCCATACCCTCCTGGCCCTTCCCAACCCGAGCAGGGCTGCTGAGGCTGGACATCACTCACTTGGAGGAGAAGCCCAGCCTGACCTTCTCCAACTCCACGCTGTGCACGTAGCCCTTGTACTGGACCAGTGGGGAGTGGTCCCGCTCGCTGCTCAGGTGGGCAAAGAGGTGGTCCCCCCTCAGCACGGACGGGCGGTTCTCGGCCACACCGGGCACCTGTGCCAAATGGATGGTGTGATGCCAAGGCCACTGGGAGCCCAGGCACCCCTCCCACCCCTCTGGATTCCCCTACACACATCGAGGACCAGCAGCCCCCTGTCCTGCACCATGGTCACATCCTGCATGTCGTAGCGCCGGATGTCCACCTCCATCTGGATCTCCTCCAGGTACAGCAGCAGCTGGAACTTCTCGCGGTAGTTATCAGCCTGCAGAGGTGCTTCCAGCAGCGAGCTGTGGGCAGCAGGGATGTCACTGCGTCCCAGAGACACCTTGGCTCGGGGGGGGACACCTCGGCATTGCCCCCAGGCCTCGGTACTCACCGCATGGCAGCCCAGGCGGAGTTGGCATTGGTGTTGGCTCCGAGCAGGATTGTGTCCTTGAGGTTCTTTGGGTACTGGTAGGTGCCCAGAGGGAGTTCCCTCTCCAGTTCATTTCTCAGGGAGCTGGGTGGGGGGGACAGCAGTGCTGCCAGGACTGCAGGGCTGGGTTCCCCCTGGGCCATGACCACCCCAACAGGCAGAGTGTCCCCAGGCCCGCTGTCACCAGCCATCACAAGGGGATGAAACACTATCCTGGGGTGCCAGACAACTGGGTCCCAAGGAGCTGAGCCTTGTCCTGGCTGGAGAACAGGCTGGGCCCCTCTGCTCAGGATGGCAGCAGGTGACTGCCACATACCTGTCGGGGGGGATGCCGTCCTCGGTGATGACAGTGACAGGGCGCTGGAGGCTGGCCTGGTAAGGCTGGAAAGGTGCCGAGGGCCCCAGGTCCTTGGCCAGCTGGCTCTCGGCGATGGCAGCGACGTAGCGTGAGATGCTGAAGGGCTCGTTGGGCTCCTTGATGAACTCAAACAGCACCACAGCGCTGAAGTGCCCATTGCAGGTGGTGAGGCACCGCACCTGGATGGGGTATGTGCCACCTGCAGGGCCAGGAGCGGAACGTTGGGTCCTGCATCCCCTCCAGCGGGGCAGGGGATGGGACAGGACTGGACCCCACCTGGGTGCAGCAGCAGGGACTGTCCCTGTGTCACCCCCTGCTCGTCGGTGAAGGAGAGCTCCCGTGGCTGCAGGCGTGGCTGGCACCGCTGCAGCGTCACCGCCTGCGTGCCACGGTTCTGCACCTGCACAGTGACCGTCCGGGGCTCGCCCGGCACCACCGGGAACCGGATTTCTCCATTGCCCTGGTCGTACTCCGAGACAATCTCCACGCCGTGCTTCCCACGGATGAGCTCGGCGCTGTGGGGAGGGAGGGTCAGGCTTTGCCAGCCAGGGTAGGGGGTTTGGGGGGTCAGGGCAGGGTGCTGTTGGTCATACCGCTGCCTGGCGTAGCTCTGGGGCACTTGTGGAGCAGAGCTGGGCTGCTGCCCTGAGGCAGACGTGGGCTCCGACGTCTGTGCATTCGTTCTGGGTCTCCGGTACTGGTCTGCCACCACCACGCGCCTCTTCACCTGCGAGGAGCACCCACCACCATCAGCCTGGCCCCGGGGTTCTGCTGGGGGTCCCGTGGAGCCAGTCCTGGTGGGTGCTGCCCCAGCTGGGGGCCTCCCTCACCTTCTTGAGTTGCACCACCTGCCCGTTCACCTGCGCCCGATGGGTCACTCTCAGGGCATACAAAGTGCAGGAGAAGCTGGGAGTCCTTATGTCAGTCCTGCAGGGACAAGGGACAGGGTTTGTGAGGGACAGAGGGTGGCTGGGCTGCCAGGGGCACGGGCAGCTGAGGGGAGGCAAGAGGGAAGATGAAGCAGGGCACTGAGGCTGTGGTGAGGGAGCTCTCAGTGGGTCCCCTCTGTGCCAGGCGAGGGATTAACACTTGAGCTTCCCACTGGCCCGTGCAAATCTTACTTCCCTGCAGGCTGCTCCAGCAACTCCATGCCCTGCCATGGCTGTTCCAGCTGTGCCGTGGTCATTCCAGCTGTGCCACGGTGTCACTGCCTGGCCCCGACAGTGCTCAAGCAGCTGCAGGGCAGGGACTCCTCCCTGTCCCCAGATCCTTGACAGAAGATGCCACCCAGAGGGGTCAGCCCCTCACACAGCCCCAGGGGCCGAGCTGGCACAAATGGGGGCTCCTATAAGGCACAGCCACTGCAGCAATGACTCCCCAGGTGCCTCCTCCTGCCCCTCGGGGCTCACCCTGCCGCCCACCAGTGCGCTGAACCCCGGCTCTGCCAATGATTAACAGCGGTGATGTTGCACAAGGGCCAGTGTGAGTGGTGTCAGCAGGGCGAGGTGGGGGCTGTGGAGGGCAGTGGGCAGCCAAGGCCTTGCCCGGAGAGCTGCTGAGGTGCCAGGGAGCTGGGGATCATCCCAGCAGGACTGTGGCAACACCGAGGGGCTTGGGAGCCCAGTGATGGTGACACTGGTTAGGCACTGGGGATGCTGGCCCGAGGGCTGGGGCAATGCTAGCCGGGGGGAACGGGCGATGCTGGCCAGGGGGACCGTCCCAGGTGATGCTGCCCGGGTCTGGCTCTCACCTGCCCCGGAACTCCTGGTTGTAGATGCTCCGCAGAGTCTCCCGCTGGCTCTCCTGCTCCCGGCCCGTGTCCTGCAGGAACTGCACGAACTGATCCCCCCACCGCCTGGCCTCAGCCACGCTGAACCGCGGCATGGTCGAGCCGAGCCGTGCCGAGCTATGCCAAGGTGCGGTGCGCCGTGCAGACGTGTGCCAGGTTAAGCCGGGCTGGGCTGGGCTGGGCTGGGCTGACCCGGGGCTGGTCGATTAGGGAGAAACGAAAGCGAAAGGGGCCGTGCGCCCTCGGGACCGCCCGCCCGGACCGGGGGGGGACATCGGGGGAGACATCGGGGGCGGCTCCTGCCCGACGCCTCCTGCCCCGCAGCATCGCCCCGCGCCGGGCACCGAGAGCCTCACCCCGCGCCCCACGGAGGGGTCCGGCTGTGGGGATTTGCGCTGGCTGGGAGAGGAGGGGCTGGGGTGGGGGCTGACCCACGCGGGACCCCCGAGGGGCGCATCCTCCCCATGGCGAGGTGACCCCAGAAACGACGGGCAGGTGCCCAGCCCGAGCTGTGCAGTGTCAAAGGTTTGGGCTGGCTGTGACGCCCCAGCTGCAGCCCCCTGGCAGAGTTTGCCCCCAGGGTGGGGAGCAGAAGATGCCCAGGTGTGTGGCACCCCTGTGCCCAGGGTGGAGGGGCAGGGGAGGTGCCCAGGTGTGCTGCATCCCTGGAGCCAGTGAGGAGGGGCAGGGGCTCCCAGGGCTCCAGCTGCTCTCTAAAGAGGGAATCGGCATCACCAGGAGCTGGTTTCTCTGTCTCCGGTTTGCTCTCACCTCCAGCCTGCCTGGTGAGGATGGTATAAAACACCTCAGACCCCTGGGATTGCTCATGGTGCTGCTGCTTTTGCCTCTCTGTGGCCCAAAGGTGCTGGGTAAGTCTCCTGTTCTTTATTCCTTAGCTCAGGGGCTTTCTCTCCATCCCAGTCTCTAATGCCCTGCCGCTGTCCGGAGGTGGCCGAGAGCCTCTGACAGCCCCTCGCTGACTGCAGGGGGGCTCTGAGCCTTGAAAAATGGGGGTGTTGCCTTTGGAGGACTTGCTTGCAAGTCTGTTAGGCAGAATGTTGGTGCTTTAAACTTTGATCTTGTAAAGAGGTAGGAAAACTCTTTCCCTGTGGGCGGCAGAGGAGCCTGGCTGCTGTAGGGGCCGGCAGGACCCTTCCTGTGGCACTGGGCAGGGCCAGCTTTGCCTTTCCTGGCTCAGTTAAGCAGTGCCTGCTGGCTGATTCATGTGGGGTCAGGCTTTGATGCTCCAGCAGAGCCAGGCCAGGATATTCACTGCTCTGCTGAAGTCTCTGCTCTCTAGCAGACAGCAGTTTTTAGGATTAAAATCCCTCTGGGCATGTGGCACTTGCTCAGTGCCCCGGGGGCCGTCAGACATGCCAGGTGCTGCTTTTTCCAAGGAAGAAAGAGGGGCTGGGACTGGGATAGCTGAGCCTGCTGTTGAGAGGCTGGTGGGGGAGAAAGGCCAGGAGGCAGGCAGGGAAGGAGTCAGCCCAAGGGATGATTAGCTGAAGATTTGGAGAAGGACAGAGAGATAGAAACTGCTCTTAGGGCTGGAACAAAGGCGGTGAACTACTCTCAGTGAAACCAAGGGGCAGGAGAAGACTAGCCTTGAGGCAGATAAAAGCTGTGTTGTCTGAACAGCCTTATCTTGGGCCCCGCTTCAGCCTCACATTCTTGGAATTGCTGCAGCGATTTCCTGTATGGATCCAGGGCCACAGCCTACAGCACTTGAGGCACTGGCCCACACAGCCTTTCATGTGCCGAAGGGAGGGGACCCTCTGCACCAAGTGTCCTTGAGTAGCTCAGCACGGTGCAAACCCTGCAGCACAGCCCTGCTTTGTCCTGTGTAGGATACAACCAGGAGTAAGTGTGGCACAAGTGGAACAAAGCTGAGGTAGGTGTTACAGGAAGACACGGAGGATGAGCAGAATAACCTTGTATGCTGTTTTTTTTTGTTTTTTTGTTTTTTTTTTGCAGGGTGAGGTGCTTCATTAGAGCTCTGTGCCTGTTTTTATTTTGATGTGGAAGTTCTCAGCCCTTCAGTTCACATGTTTACCAGGGTGGGAGCATCACCCGTGGGTCTGGATGGATACCACCCCTGCCTTGATCATGGAATTGTTAAGGTTGGAAAATACCTTTAAAATCAAGTCCAACCATCAACCCACCACTAAACCATGTCCTCAAGTGCCAATCCACACATTTTTGTACACTTCCAGGGATGGTGACTCTACCACTCCCCAGCCTTCAGGCATCTGCCTTCACCAGGCACTAGCAGAAATGAGACCACGGAAAAACAGACACAAATGGCTTTAAACAAAGACAAGTGTATTTGCCCTAGACTAGTTGATACAGAGGATGCCTGAGGGATGAATGGTCAGTCTCAACAGCAAATACAAATATATTTTATTTAGACAAAACTCACAAAGGACAGACACTTATTTTGTGGTATTACTGTGCAAAACCTGAGGTGCAATGCACAGGCAGCCCCATCCCTCTCTTCCCAACCCATTCCTTTGTGTATTTAAAAACAGGAAGACATGAGCCAGTTTAAAAACCAGAACCAGCAAGGTGGCCCAGCGATAACAAGTGCAAACAAGAGCAAAGGGGGTTCATTCTGCAATGAATCCATGTTCTGCGCTCTGACTTATGTGTCTCTTCAACCTCCCCTTCTGACAAACTGGTAGGACTGCTACTTGTGATGTTACAAGGTAGAAAAACAGTAACATAGAGCAAGCATGTAGAAGAGATTCACACCAGAATCCCCTCTGACAAGAAACTGGCCACAACTGAGACAAAAGGGAAAGGATTTTTTCTCTCACTTTGGTGCAAGTTTATTTATTTTGTACACTATCCATCCATATACCTGTGATACAAATCTATGAACCTGCCACAAAGCATTAAAGCACAACATACCTATTATTCTTTAGACATTTGCATTTTTAATCACTACTCAGCCCTTGTGGATCAGCAGTGAGTGAACACAGGAACCTGGAGCTCTGTAAAAATGCAAATGCCTGGTAACCATACGTACACAAGGGAGGGGAGAGCAAAGATGTTCACTTTTAGGGAACATGGATCAAATATTCAGAGTAAAAAAAAAAAAAAAAAGAAATCACGTCCCTGGAAGAGCTGGGTGAGTAGGGAGTTCTGTAAAGGATCTTGTAAACTCATTTTTTACAGTAAAATCTAAGCCTGCAGGCTTTCTGCTTCGTGGAGGTCGGGAATAAGGATAGAGGAGGACTCACTGTCTTGCATTTACTGTGTCTTGCAGCGCCATGAGCTGTTGGCAGGTTTGACAAACTCACTGGAGTACCTGGAGTGCTGTATACAGGTGAAGGGAATGCTCTGCACCCTCCTCTGGGGTCACTAGGGCTTTTCCAGCTAGGAAGTTTTCCAACCAGTGACTGAAAACAGCTATACTTCGGAGCCACCAATGGCCGAATTAAAATGACCTATTAAATGCAGTTACGACAGGAAATTTATGTGGCAGGAGACACAAAACACAAAGACAATGCTATTTGTTCCACAGTTCCCTCCGAGGCTAGAAAACCTGTTAACTTCGAAAGCCCTAAAAAATGCTGCTCTGGTTTAGAAACCATCTACTTGGCATAGGACCACATTTGTTTTTTTTTGCACACAAACGTTTCGTACGGCCCCTTGCTCCTGCAATTAGGCATTCTGCATTTCTTTGCCAATCTTGTAGCTGAGGATTTTGTTCCAGTCGATCTTGGTGCGGGTGACGGGCAGCTGCCGGCGTAAGGCTTTGAAAGTGGTGTCTGACATGGTCTGGTAGTTTTCACTGATTGCTGTCTGCAAGGGCAAGCACGTTTGGTCAGGATGGTCATAAGATAGTCTGAGAAAGCACAACTCGCTGTTAAAGCCACAAACCCCTTCCTAAAAGGTGAAGGCACACTATTAACTAAATTAATAGTGCAGTCACCAGGGTGGGTGAAAGTGAAAGGGCTACTATTCACCTTCCCTGTGACTGTACCAGCTCTCCTTAGGTGTTTCACTGACTCATCTCTATTTAAAGTCTCCTTGCACACAGGCTGGGACAACATAAAGAGCTGTTACATAGATTTCCTCTTTAGTATTTTTAACTATCACAAAGGAAAACACTTTGACCCACCCACTCCCCTCCCATGCTTGTTCCAGGCATTGCTTGCAATCTTTAAAATAACTGTAAAGCAAAGCTGATTCTTTATACAAATACTACTGCCCTTTTCTAAGTAATTCTTAGTCAATATCAGATTCAGCCAGAAACAGATTTAGAGGCTGGTTTTCCATTAACTGGAAATGGAGACTGATGTGATTCTATGGTATATTTAACTCATCTTACCTGGTACTCATTCTCTGCATTTTCTATTATCTTAATAAACTCCTTAGCAGTCTGGACATCACTCTGCAAAGGAGAAAAATATATTTTCATATGTGTAAGAGCAATCTACAAAAGCTACGTGATGGATTTCTTCTCAAGTAATAGGCTGAGCATAGATGAAGTGGGTAACATCAGCAGCTCGTGCCTCGTGTTGTAACTGGGTTCCTTCCACTTCCTACATCCTGGGTAGAGCCTGTGCTCCAAACTGGAACAGGGCTGCACCCTAGTGAGCAAAAGGGAAGTGGATCTTCATGGTAAAATAGGGGATTTTGCAGCTGTTGCTCCCTCTACTGTACTACAGAACTCTCTTAATTTCCCTTAGTTTGTCTCTTACTGTTCCTTTCCCTTGCATGGCCAAACTTTAGATAGTTGGGAATCTGGGATTCCCATGTGACTCTAAACACTGCACTGACTACTCACCCTAAAATTGCTTTGAAGTCATGAGAATGCAGTCACAGCAGTGTATGCTTTGAGAGTTGTTTAAGGAATAAAATAGCTGCTTATCGTAAAAAACAAACAAAACAACTTTCAGCATACTTACTGACACCTGTACAGAGTCCTGGATGTCTTTATGACTAACCAGCTGGACATTGCCATCTTCATAGTAATGCACCTGGACAGAGAGAGAGAATTCAGGTTATCGTGACCACCCACTCCACAATCCCTAGAGCCCCCAAATGCTACCAGAATGGCACAACAGAGCATTGTGCCAGACTTCTCTGCTTACGTGGAGACTAAAAGCAGGATGGATTTTCTAAAAGGTTTCATTCTTTGTCAAGACTGTTCAAGATTATGTTAATGCAGTAAACGCCTAGAGCTGAGATAAGAGCAATTGTAAAAGATTCAAGGTAGAGGTTTTAGCCCTATAAAGTGAAGTAGACTTGGAGGCCTATGGGGTGATGCTACATAAGAAACCACAGGCCAGATGGTAGAGTATGTCTGAAACATTAGATTTAAGAATTAATTTCTTGTATAGTTTAATAGCATCCTGACTTGAGAAGGACATCTCTGCTGCATTTCAGTATCTCACTCTGAGCTGAATGCATTTGTGTAAGAGAAGCACAATGCAGCTTCTCCTGTTATTGCCAGGAAGAGTAACTCACCTGGATTTTGAGCACTGCAGCCACTTGAGCTGTTGGTGGTGTGATGGTAAACTTCCATTCTGACCTCCAGCGCCCATTCCTGAAAACAACCAAAGCGGGAAAACTATTTCCAAAAAGCTCTAACAACCAGACTAACAAGAGCAAGTTGTTTCTGATGTGATGACCAGTATTACAGTGCTCTACATGGCACTGAGTTAATCTGTGAAGGACAGCTGAACACAAAGCAGGTTCAGTACAGAGCAGCTCCAGGGTGCTTGTGCTCTGGAACATGGAAAGGGGTATCTATCCAGCTCTGCCAATGCTTCTCCCTCTGGATAGGTCACATAAAGGGTTTTGGGAAGTGCCAAGGGGGCTGCAAGGAAAACAGACTACAGAAGGAGGACTTCTGGAAAAGCCCAAGAACACCTGCCCTTCAGACTGTGCCAGATCTAGGGGATGGGTTGGTTTGAGGACTAGCAAAGGAAGAAAACACTATGTTAAAATTGTCTTACCAGAAGTTTTTGGGCTGGAACTGGTGGCTCTCAATACAGGCAATAATTGTCTGCTGCCCATCTATAGATTTACCATAAACCTGTATTTAGAAAAAGAGTTAAAAAGGCCCAAGAGCTGAGGAAAGCCAGTGTTAATCTCTGTTCTTGGCAGTGGTGGAGGCTGCTGTTGTGGTACCTCCTACCACTAATTACACTGTCCAACACCTCCACTGGCAGGTGTGAAGGTGCTTGGCAGCCCTGAGCATGAAAAAGGAGCTCTAATCCATCTTTACGGCTCTGTGCACGCCAAGATATTCGCACCTTCTTTGGAACTTGCCATTACAAAGTCAGCCACAATGCTAGGGAGGATGGAGGATTCCAACAGCTCTGCCCAGCACAGACTACCTGACCCAGAGAAAGAAACTTCCAGGGAAACAAGACGGATACTCAACAGTACAGAAGCCATTGGGGTAATGATCCTTCACGTAGGCTCTCAGTGCACTGTCACAGGCATCTCGCCACTGCTTCAGGCCCGACTCCGTGTCCTCGGGCTGCGGGTCACTTGCTTCTTTCCTTAAATGATCAAACTTAAAAGAAAGTTTGTTTCTTGGGTCTAAAAATCTGCCATTGCCCAGATCACCATGTTCTGTGATTAAGACCTGTAAAAGAAGTGAAATGAAGATATATTTAGGCTGCTATAGATGTGTTATTTTGTGTTTTCCCCTATTTGGATAGCAGTGTTTCAATATTCTTTCACTGAGCTATAATATGTCATAAAGAAACAGATTTTCAGTAATAATTTCAATCAACAGTAATAGTGAGGCTGAAGGTACCTCTCTGCTCTCCACATTAACACAGCCAGTTCTTGGACAGAAGACTAAGTGCAGTATTATAATAATGAATATATTTAGCTTAAAGTTGGGCATCCTTGCAATATAAGCAGGTGTTTTTTTTTGTTTTTGCAGGCTGTACTGCAACTTTCTCCTGTCAAAGCTATTTCTATGAACAGCCCTCTTAAAAATATCTGCTTCCCATGAATATCTGGGACACCAGAAAAGCTGGGTCAGAGCTTGGCTCAGAGAACAGAGCAGATGGTCAGGCAGCTTTCTGGCTTCTCTATGCCTTGCTGCTTGTTCCCCAAAAAGAGATTAATGAAAGAAAATTGTTTTGCTGGTATAGATTGAATGGTTTTAGATATAATCATTACATCAAATTGACGATTTGGTATCATCAAAGATATAGCTTGTTTTTTAGGGTAGCTGGGAATGGATTAAAAATGCAGAAAATGAAACAACCTATTAAGAATCTACTATTAACTCTCAGTAGGAGCTGCAAGCAAGTAGCAGCATAAGGATATGTACATTAAATAGACAGCAATCTTTAATCATTCATACTCTAAGTAGAATTCCAGTGACTTCAGCATGGAGCTTTAAGGAACAATGAATTGGAGTTACTAAGTAATATCAGACAGCACTTTAAGAGAACATTTCACTGGTGCTTTGTTCTTATAGAAGAAAGTTTGGTAATATAATGATGTGTGTGGGAAGGAGGAGAGGTGGTAACTTGTGAGCAGAAGGAGTGAGTCAGCTGATGATGATGTTGATGTGGACTTGTGAGTCAACATCTTGATGAAACAACATTTTTATTGCTTTTGCACAGTGCAGTAATAGAAACCTCAGGTGTACAAAGCTTTCCCTTACCTGATCCTCGTACCCTTCTATCTTCACTGGAGTGAACTGATCCATGTTGTACTGTGCAAATGCACTGTGGAGGGTTAAAGAACATGAACTTTAGCTGTACATACACAGTTATTTTGACTCAAGAACATCGTGTGATTATATTACAGAAAATTTCAGCTTAACTGGGCAAATAATACACACAAACACTCTTGAAGGATTTTCAATACCTTTTATTGTTGATAGCTATAAAGCCCAGGTCTAAAGGCAGGTTTGTTTAGTGATGACCAGGAAAGTACAGAGTTCAAAAGTAGAACAGCAGGCAGCCTGGGGGAATGTGAGCAAGCCAAGGCAAAACAGAAACACCCCAGCTACAATTCAGACAGCAGCAAGGTAAATAAACAAGTAGACTAATATTTACAACAATTTTCTTGTGTAAAGACCTGCTGACTGACGTGTCACCTAGCTTGAAGTAAAATCTTAGCATCAAAAAGCTTGTGTGTGTAATCTCTAAGCACCTTCTGATGAGGCTGTGGAAGTAAACAAGGTCTTTTGAAAGCTTTTTATTGAGGGCAGTTCTCTCTCTAAATTTAGGCTACGGATTACTCAGTATTTCAGGTTTCATTTGCTTTACAAATCATGCTTCTACACAGGCAGACATTGCTGCTGCTGCAGAGTTAAACTTTTTGGCAGGGTGCCTTCCTGTCAGTTTTATAAAGCACAAATTCCAATTTAGGGCTTTTAAAAAGAATCATCCGTGCCTTTCATTATTTATTTTCTTGGGAGGGGGGTAAGGAATTACAGAGGATTGCTCTCAATACAGCAAATGGCCTTCCTTGCCACAGAATGATGGGTGTAAGAAAACATCAGAATATCTGTAATTTGACTTAAAATTGACTTGAAATTTTAGGACTTACTGTGCTGCTCCTTCCCTGAGAAGATTGTCATTGTTAAGCAATAACCGGACATCTGGAGAAGAGAGGGTTCAGGTGAGTTATTGGATTTTTTTTGATCAAATGTTTCTCTTTATGCATTTCATTTTCAACTGTACAAACGCAAATATTAAAATGATTAAATCATTTCATTAAGCAGATGTAGTCCAGAATGACAGCATGCTTTTCCTAACCACTTCTTAACCTTAAAAGCAGGATAGTGTGACACAGCCCTAGATTTTTATAACAGATAAAACGTGAAGAAAACACCACAGATAATTTTATCCTTATTTACTCACCATTGAATACTTCATTGAACTCTCCAGGGGGTGCATGGGTGATGAATTTTGCAGCTATACGCACCTACAAGGGAACAGAAAAGTAATTAAAAATAATTTACTGAGTTAATTTACTGAGTTCATACAGACTGAAGCAATTCACCAACAAAACCAGCTCTGGCAGTGATAAAAAGGGCCACATTTAGGGAGAAACCTGGTCAAAACAGAGACAGTCCCATAAGACTGTCCAAGGCCAGGTTGGACAGGGCTTGGAGCAACCTGGTCTAGTGGAAGATGGCCCTGCCATGGCAGGAGGTGGCAATGGATGATCTTTGAGGTCCCTTCCACCCCAAACCACCCTGTGTCTCCATAAAGATCAGAACTTTTTCAGTGTAACAATAATTCCAAAGGTACTCAGGAAGTGCAAACTTCACAGGGGCACCTGTAAAAGTGTGAACTGCTCAACCTGCATGGTCCTCACCTCCTTAAGGACTAAAAATGCTGCCCAGCCCCTCTTTTTGCTGACATTTCTAAACAGTGCTTTTTCCTGATCCTTGCAGGTAATCAGACACCTAAATACCAGGGCTTAACAAGAACAAGAAACCACTTTACTAAAAGTGAAACTGTAACTAGGTGTAACTACAGCACAACAGAGGAGTGTCTGACACATCCTGCAGGTCACTGAGGCAATTTGGTTTTGCTGAGCCCTGGCTGAAGAAGCCACTGCTCTCCAGGAAGCAGAGTGTGAAGGAGGAGAAGCTGATCCCTTTGGAAATGGAGCATCCTCTCATCTTTACTGCAGTCCAACCATGAACTGCCAGAGCAGTGGAAGAATTCAGGCATGGGGAACTATGAGTGATACAATAAATAACTGAAAAGGCCAACTTTGAATGTCCAGGAACTTAAAAGCTGGGAAGGAAAAACCTATTCTCTTCTAAAGAAGGCAATAAACCTGCACTGTGTTTGGAAATCTGACATACATGTCTTGCTCTGTTAGAATTTTGGTGGTCCAGGTATTGATTCTGTTGGAATTAGTAAGAGTTTATGGTTTTCATTACTAAATCTTTTATGGCTTTTACAGCACCAAAGGGAATAGAAACATCTTGGAAGAAATGGAACAGGAAATGTCACAGAATTAAACCTCCCCCTTAGAATAATAAAAGTGTCACATTTCCTCTGATAAGCCCAGTTAACAAAGCTGAGCAATGAGCCTGTCCTACCCAACGAGACAAATATTGAAAGTGACTGCAGAGCTGCTCGTTACCACTCTGATTACTTTCTACTTCTCATTTGGAGCAGCAAAACAAAGGATTCTCTCTATATATTCAGTAGCTTCAGCTGAGTTATTGCTAGAGCTGGAAATAACTCACTTCTCTCAACAGTCCTCCCCTGTTTTAATTAGAAATTGTTGTTTGTATTGTTTGTCACATAATGATCTAAAGCAAGCTGTGGAGAGAAATAAACACCTTTCCAAACAAAGGGTAATTGCCTTATTCCAACAGGATCAAGTAACAACTCTGCCTTAACTGGACTGAGCTTCAGATAAAAATAGATCATCTTCCCAATCAGCATCTATTTCAAAAAACAGATATACATTCCTTGTGGCTGAAGTAATTAAACAATACAAAGAAAAGATTAAAAAGACAGTAACTGGTGTAATTGATACAATACAGAATGCCAAACCATTTTCTCTTCATTTTCTGGGTTGGTAAGCATAGAGCAATCCTAAAAATGGAGCTCTTACTGTTTGGAAACTTTCACTATTTAAAGAGCTGTAAAGAGGACACATTGCTGCCATAATTTTGTCACATTTCAGGCAGAAATTCGGGTGGTGATGAAGACAGCCTGGCAGTAATTAAGAGGGACCTTGCTGCTCTCTCTCCTCTGTGGACTTTGCTCAGAGCCAGCCCTACAAGGCTGAAAGATTTCTGAAATGCCACCCTGTGCTTTTCTGGGCAAGTGCAAGTGTAAGCACAGCACAGGGTCTCACTGTGCTAATATCTGCCACTTCTGCCGTGCACTGGAACACACCCCGCAAATTAACTCCCTCCACGAACAGATTCCCTTTCATAAAGGACCATATGGAAAAATGAAGCTTCTCAAAAGCCATAAAATTTAGCATCTTATAAATATATGCAATAATGCTGCGGCTGCAGAACATGAAACCCTTGTAAAAAGGGGTCATTGTTTTAATAGGTCGAATTTTAGATTCACGGATTCTCATAGGAAAATCCTTGTGGGGAAAAAGAAACAACAAATAAACAGAAAAAACCCAAGTGTTACATGAGAGATCTTTACAGTCTTCCACAAATTCTCTCACTTGAAAGGATGAACAAAATTAAATCAACACAGAAAGGCCTCTGAACTTCAATCAGAGGTTGTTACAAACCCAGTTCTGAACAAAGCAAAGGTTGCAAGTGTTCACTTGGATAATTATCCCTTGCCCTGCCTCCCTCATGGAGCAATAAAATACAAACCATTTCAGTCCAACTACTGAAATCAGGAGTGGGGTGCAGGAAACAAGCTGGGGAGTGATTAATTCCAAATGTCAAGCCCTTGCTGGCCGTTGGTTTTCCGAGCTGGTTTGCTGCAGGGAGGTGTCAGGATGTTGCTCTGCAGAAGCACCAAAATAAGACTTTCTGCAACCTGCCCCATTTCCTGCCCCCAGGGCCGTTTCAGGTGCCATTTCAGTCTGAAACAGGAACTTCCTGCTTCTAAAATGGGGAAAGTGTCTGAAGGGGAGGGAAGTTGCTCAGCCATTAGTTCAAACTGTCAAAACGTTAAACGAAAATCAGGGAAATCCTGGGATGGTTTGGGTGGGAAGGACCTTAAAGCTCATGCAGTCCCACCCCCTGCCATGGGCAGGGACTTCCCACCAGCCCAGGTTGCTCCAAGCCCCGTCCACCCTGGCCTTGGGCACTACCAGGGATGGGGCAGCCACAGCTTCTCTGGGAAAATTCATTCCAGTGCCTCATCATCCTCACAGCCAAGAATTCCTTCCCAGTATCCCATCTAACCCTGCCCTCTTGCAGTGGGAAGCCATTCCCCCTTGTCCTGCCACTCCATCCCTTGTCCAGAGTCCCTCTCTTGGAGCCCCTTCAGGCAGTGGAAAGGGCTCTAAGATCTCCCTGGAGCTTCTCTTCTCCAAGCTGGGCACTCCTAGCCCTCCCAGCCTGTCTGAGAAATGAATCTCTTACCTAAAACATGCCCAAAGAGGCTTGAAGAACAGAATGAATTAATTTTGTTGCTGTATTGATTTTTTGGTTTTTATTGCTTTGTTTTAAAGTGCTGGTAAATCGAGACTTAAAAAACGAAACACAATGAAAGTTGTAGACCCATCTGAATAATCAGAAAATGGAGACTACAGCAAATCTTTGCTGCTTGTTTCTCTTTCAGATCCTCCCTGAAGACTTTTTCTATCTTTGCAAGGCATGGAGCTTCTTGAAATTGAATCAAGGTTTCAGTTACGTGATAAAGACCACATCAATTCTGCTCTGGAATACTTATTTCAAACACCATAATGAAAATCCTAACTAAAGGATGAATTGAACCTTTAAAGCTCTGCTTGTTTCACAGTGAATGACACTGTGATAAATCTGAAATCAGCAGTTTAAGGGAAAAATGAAAGCAAGCTCCAAACTCACAAGATCCTCGACAATCCATGAGCCTGAACAGCTCCTCCAGAACATTAAGAAACAAAGCAAGAGCTAAATATAACACTTTTATGATGCTAGGAAGAGTAGCAGTGGCTTTTTAAGCTACTGTTTGCAGGTAACTGGTGTTACCTGGCAGAAAACGTGACCTCTTCATTTGCTACACAAAGCTCAGTGCTGCCTGCAGACTGTAATTTCCCCACACTTCTATACAAGAGGAACAATCTGCCCATTTCCCCCTTTCCTGAAATAATTACGGCTCTCTTTGGCTCTGCTTAGTCCTTTCCATCCAGTGCAATTTGCAGGATCTGCATCAAAGCTCCTGTCGGCACCGAGGAGGGGAAAAAACACTCTGAGGGTGTTCAGGGAGAGAAGAGACTGCACAGCACCTCTGGGAGCTTCGCTGATTTGGGAAGTGAAGCCCGGAAAATACATTTTCACAGAATCAACGAGGTTGGAAAAGACCTCTGAGATCATCAGGCCTAACCTATGACAGACCCCCCCCTTGTCCCCCAGCCCACTGAGTGCCACCATCCCGTCCTTCCCTGGACACTCAGGGGGTGAGGACTCCAACCCTGCCTGGGCAGCCCCTTCCAAGGCCTAACCACCCTTTCCAGGAGGAAATTCCCCCTCATGTCCAGCCTGAGGCCGTGCCCGTTCTCCTGGACGCGGCCAATGAGGGGATGGGAAGGAAAGAGGAAACAGAAGAGGAGAAGAGAGGAAAGGGGGAAAAGGAAAGGGGGGAGAGGAAAAGGGGGGAGAGGAAAAGGAAAGTTAAAGGGAAGGAAAGCCCAGCGCTCCCAGACAGCCCATCCGCGCCCCCTCCCTCACGGGGACAGCGGCGGCCCCACGGTCTGCGGGGCCCGCCCCGCCGCACCCACCGCGCGGCCCGCCGGCCC